>APFE030303789.1:227614-298033 GCA_000404065.3 Pinus taeda
AGATGTTAATCGCTGAAATAACATATATACCTACAAAGAGTTTGTAAATATGTGTCAATAGTAATAAAATATGTGTGTAAAGTGATGGTTGAAATGTGTCAACGGTTGACAGGAAACAAATGCTTATATATAACATTTATTTTGAAACATTTTGTGGATAAAAAAATGTCTTATAATATTTTTTAGTTTTTGTGGAATAATATCTAGGAATTGATTTTTAGAATAACACACAAAATTAGTTATGGTAGTTATAAGCATTTATTGGTATGTGTCTCTGGCTTTTGGAATCCAAGTTTCACTTTATATTTAAAATTCCATTTCCATCCATAAATGTTTAAGAGTGTGTGTTTTTGGATCTTGAATCAAAGTTTGATTTTATATTAAGGAATTCATTTCAACCATCAATAAATGTGGGTGAGGTTTAAATGGAGAATATCATGTTTTAAATCATATATTCATATTTTACTACCATGGGATTTAAACTCATATCAAGATTTGCATTTCTCATGAGTTTAAATTCAGGTTTTACTCTAGTCCTAATGAATTATTTTCAATACTCGGAGTCTCACTCAAAAAAAAAAAAAAAAAAAAAAAAAACATTGATGAGTTGAATAATTGTTATGGAGCATAGAATGAGAGTAAATATCTTACTAAACATTTAAAGATTGAATGAGTATATTTGATCTTTTATTGCATTGTGGTCTAGAATAACTTTCAGAATATTATGAAGCTTAGTTATGACAAGAAATGGAAAACTAGTGAGTATTGGGTGAATTTGTCATGGTCTATAAATAAATAAATAAATAAAATATTTCTGTTAATTGGGTTTGGCTCGAGTGGTGAAGAGAAATGTTGCTATTGTCACCAGCCAGTTTCAATTCTTGCATGTGACATGGTGAGTTCAAAATGAGTATTTTTTGTAAGGGCTTCAACACTGAGTCCATTAAGAGCCAAAAAATGTATATTCCTCATGTGGAATATAAAGATATTTCTTATGGAATAAATAAATACATAAATAAATGTTTTAAATTTATTCTTATTCTAAATTATGAGTATGACAAAGTGATATAAAAAATAATTATTAAATTTGTGAAGGTAAAAATTTAATACCATGTAACCTTGATTAGGCACATATTGAATATGTTACAACACATTTTTTGTGTGACATTGGAACTGTGTACATGACTCTATATTGGTGAATACATTGGGATCACTTGCACCTACTTTGCATCATGTATATGGTATGTATATGACTTGGATTGATCCTTTTGCATTTGGAAGGAATTAAAAGGCCATTTGTACACTTGATGAAGGCCATTCAACTTCTTTTGGAGAATATCAAGCCACCTTTGAGGTTGTTACACCCTTTGGGAGAGAGGAGAATGTTGCTCCTGGAGGACGAAACATTGCACCTTTTGGAGGGAATATTTCACTTTAGAGCCCCCACATATGCCTTTTGGACACCATTTGAGTTAACCATCCACTCTAGAATGCATATATGGATGACATATTAGCATTTGGGCATTGTTATTTCACTTTAGGAGCATCATGGGGGGCATTTTCACTCACTCTTGTATCATGTATATTTTATACATTATGACCATATCTCTAAGGATTGTAAAGGGATAAAAGTATTTTTATATTTTCTTAGGGTTAATGTTAGGAAAACATTGTTATTTTATACATAAGTGTGCTAGATCTCGAATATAAATAATAGAAACACTTCTCATTTGGAATCATTTCTAGAACTTGTGGAGCACAACAATTTGTTTACTTTTACTTATTTTCTTCTACATTTTCTATGGAGGATAATGAAGTTCTTGAAGAGATGTCTAGTGAATTTCTTTACATTTTTTATGGATACTCATGGTTAGGGTTATAAAGATGAAACATTTTCTTCACTAAGTGGTATCACTTAATCATGTTAGATTTTTTTGTGAATGATTATAAGTGCAATTGTAATTCTCTTGTAGATTTCTTTACAATTTTTATAGATGTTCATGGCTAGGGTTTTGAATATGAAACGATTTCTTGACTAAGTGGTCTCACTTAATCTTATTGGATTATTTTTTGTGAATGATTGTAAGTGTAATTTCACTTCTCTAAATATGGTGATGCATTCTCTTAATTTTTTTTTAAACAGGTCTCTTCTTCAAAACTCTTGGAAGATTACTATTGAAGTACCTTCCCTTGAACTATATAGAATTTTATAAGGCACTAGGTGGAACTTCTAAGGTTTTTAGTGGACAACCCTAGATATAACCCTCAATCTACTTATATACTCTCAAGATAGTCCTTAGTTAACCTCATGCACCCAAAACATAGTAGGTATTAATCTTCTCCCATCTAATCAATCATATTTCATAAATATTAAATTTTTGTTTACGTCTTAGGGTAAATTTAGAGTTGTGATAGCTTGTATTAATTTTCAACCATCTTATGCTCTAGGTGTCTTTATTTTTCAACATGTACTTGACCTAAGAATCATATTTATTACATGAATTAGATTTGTTACTTCTTATTGTTGCATACTTGGTGTTAGACATCTAGTTTTTATTAGTTATTATAAGCACATTACTTTTTAGATTTTACTAGCTGGTGCAAACCCTAGATCTATCTATTATTTTAGCATTAACTTATTTGTTTAAATCTCATTTGGAGCACTGAAGTATATTTTTGTTATAACTTGTTTACTAGTATAATTTACTATTTTCATTACAAGTGTTATAAAAACCATTGGTAATTTTCATATTTGTATTGTTTGGGAATTGTTTTGCATAAGATCATCACTTGATAAACCCCTTGGGTCCACCATCAAGCAAAAAAAAAACTAGAATTTACCTTGTGTGACCTAATCCATAACTTGCTTCCTTTTTTTTCCATGGAGAAAGCATAATTTTCATTAATAGTATAAGAAAATTGCATGTTGTATAATATTGCATGTATGAGATGTTGTCACCATAAGGGATCAGTTCAAAGATATTATAAGCTTTTAAAAAAAACCATCATGATGTAAACTAATAATAAACTTCTGAGAAGTCCAATAATCATCAGGAAAAATTATATACCAGAGTTTTGTTCCAATAAACTGTAGAAACCATCTATGTACATAGAAAAAGGAAAAAAGAGAAAAATTCTTAAATGATCTAGAGATCATTCATGTCCATGAATGGTCGGTATAATAGCTGTAGAAAGTGCCTTCCCTGAATTCTTGTATCTGCCATTGACCTTTGTTCAGCTGCATTGGTTTTTTGGAAAGACGATCAATGATCTCATTCCTTTCCCTGTATATATGTATGCATGCAAAGGAATCAAAATGAGACTTTAGAGAAATGATATCAGTCAAAATATCACTAAGTGTGTGCAAGTGACAATGATTAACTTCATTGGTCCAGTTTATAGTGAGTTGTGAGTCTCTAAAGATCTGAATCTTTTGGCAATTTAGTTCTCTTACAAATAGGAAGAGGTGTTTTAGGCTGCTCAATTCAGCAAAATTGTTGATGCCTCTGCCTAGACCAACTTTGATTCTATAGTTCACAATGTTATTAATATACAATATCGCCCCAGCACGACAACCATTGGCTTGTGTTGAACTGTCAAAATAACCCCAAAGGATATTTGTATCAATGATTTCTAGGGTAATGACCCGAAGGGGTTTGACATCCGGGTCCTCCAGGAGCAAGTTGTAGATGGCCAACGACGAAGTACTGGAGGCTTCCCAATCAATCTTGGCATCCATGAAGATGGTTTTGTTCTTGTTAAGCCAGATTCCCAACAAATAAGCAATGGTAGGTTTCTAACTTTCTGTGAGTTGGATTTTAACCACCAACTATGCCAAGCCTCTTCAACTTTTTACCCCATCCAGGCAATATGAAAATTCAGTGAAGCGAGGATCCTTAACCAAAATTGTTTCAAGACAGGACAGGTAAGGAATAAGTGAGTAGTATCTTCCTCATGTTGAAAACATAAGTAGCATCTGGAGGGACCGGAGATAGCGTGACGCATAAGCATTAGTTCAGTAGGAACTTTATCCATTAGAATGCCCCACATGGAAATCCTGGTTTTAGGGGGGGCTTTTAATTTCCAAATATCTCGCCACCACCAGGAAAATTCACCAAAGTGTTTAGCAGCCATTGAGTACGCATAGCCTGCTTTGGGGGAATAGCTGGCTTGGGGATCACTTGCCCAAATAAGGACATCATGTTTCTCTATGATCTGCATGTTGGCCTCCTCTAAGGAACTGATGAAAGTCTGCCAGTCTGCAACCCAAGCATCAAGAATGTTGAGCATTTTGTGATCCATCTAGGATTGGCTTTGCCTAATGTCCTGATTAGCAATTATTATATGTGCTAAGTTAGTGATGCCAGAGGCCTGTAGGAAGTTGCAAAGAGGTTGGGGAAGAATATGGGCATTTTACAACCACTCCATGCATATATTCCGATCCGCACTTGCTCCCCATTTCCAATTTTCCAGGCCAATCCTCGCTTGATGAGGGGAAGAGACTAAGATATTTCTTTCCATATTATGGAGGAACCTGCCGAAAGAACTGAGTGGCTGCGGATCCAATCCAAAACTATGAGAGGATAAATATATTTATAAAATGTAATTTCCTGCCAAAGACTTCTGGAGTTTATAAGCTGCCAACCCAATTTTGTAGCCAAAGCTTCAGCAAAGGACTGCCAATTTTTTATGCCCCAGCCTCCCAGTTTTTTTGGCTTGTCAATGCGGTCCCAACGAACCTAGGCAAATGTTCTACTAGCGCTTTGACCTCAACAAAGGAAACAACGACAAAGCTGTTGAATTCTTTTTAAGATGCCTTTATGGATCCAGGCCAACAACATTCAATAAACCGGGATAGTTTCTAGGACTGATTTGAGCAGAGTGAGCCTGGTTGCATGAGAGAGCCAACCTTGTTGTCAAATGTTGATTCTGCTTCCAATCTTAGCAATAAGCCAAGCCCAGTCTGCTATTCGATAACCATTTGGTTTCAATCTGAAGCACAAGTATTTTAGGTTGCATCGACGTCTTGTCTCGCATAAACAAAGAGTTTGAAGGCAAGTCTTGCTTCATTCGGTTGATAGGTGACTATGATAATTGTTGATTTCACAAAATTTGGCTCCATACCTGCAGCTTTACAAAAAAGGGATAGTATGGACTTGAAAGCATAAGAGTCTTGAAAGGATCCATTTAAAAAAATTAGATCATCTACAAATAAGAGATGGGTTAGAGATGACATATCAGAGATTCGAACACCAGCCAAGGAGCCTTCCTCTTTTCCTTTTTTAATCAGCCTACTGAACCCTTCCATAATGAGGAGAAAAATAAATGGAGAGAGAAGGCATCCCTTCCTAAGACCTCAGTCCACATGAAAGATACTCGAGGCCGCTCCATTGATGATAATGTTGTTGTTGACTGAGGTAAGATAGCCCATGCTCCAATTGATGAAAGCAAAGGGGAAGCTAATGTGGGTGAGTGTAATCTGGAGGTAGGACCAACAGACACGATCAAAGGCTTTAGAGAGATCAATTTTTATGATGACTGCTTTTTTATGGAGCTTTTTAATCGAGTGCAGGGCTTCCTGAGCGGTACCAATGGCTTCATGGATCTGGCGATGGTGGAGAAAGGTGAATTGTTCCTTGGATATCATTCGGGAGAGAAAGGGCTTAATACAAAGAGTAATTATTTTGGAGATGATTTTGTAAATGTTATTGCAGAGGGAAATGGGCTTGTAGTCATCAAAGGAGGAAGGGTTGTTGGTTTTGGGAATAAGGGCTAGGAAGGTCGAATTGAATGCCTCCAAAATTCTGCCAGATCTTCGACATTCTTTTATGGTCTGGAGGAGATCTTCTCCAATTAGCTCAAACAAGGAGCTGTAGAATTCTGTTGGCCCTCCATCAGGTCTCGAGCTCTTGTCCTTTTTAAAGCACTTTAGCACTGCTTCTAGCTCTTCTCTGGAAACCTAGGAGTTCAAATCATCAATTTCCTCTAGATCGATAAATCTAGGCAGAGCCTCAGTTGGGCAGATCATGCTTGGAAGAGTTATGCCAATGGGCGCTTTGTAAATTTTAGAGAAATGTCTAATCCCCATGTTTTCCAACTGTTTGGAGGAGCTCGCTTTCCTTCCATTCATATCTTGTAATTCACATATTATGTTGATCGCTTTCTGGCCCTTAGCATATTGATGAATTTTTTTTTAGTTTTCATCCCTAGCTTGAAGCTAGATTTCTCTACTCTTTAGTCTCGAACTTTCTTCTCTTGAGTGAAGTAGTTTAACTCTTTCAGTTTCAAGCTGAACCAACTGGGCCTTTTGTTCCGCAGAGGATGTACCATTGGGGGCTAATTCTTGAAAAGCTAAGAGAGACAATTCAATCATTTGGAGGTCTTCATCATCTTTCCTTCATTTTTCTTCGCAAAAATCTCCCCAGGGGAGGAGAGCTCTTCCTGAGAGTAGTGTATCTAAGAAGCCGAGACTAAATTCCAAAAACTCGGCTCTAGCAGCCAAGAGGAGTTGAATTTGAAAGGCAAAGGGTGTTTTGAGGAGTTAGCCTTGAGCTCCAAAAAGATGGGGGAATGATCAAAAATCCCACCACTCCCCACCCATTGATGGAGAAGCTTTAAACTAGCCATGAGAGGGGATTTGATCAAAAAATGGTCTAGCCCTCTAGAAAGAGCTTCAGCCCCCATTCTGTGATTCCTCTAAGTTGGTTTAAGCTTTGCAGGGTCAATATTCAGAAAGTCATGGGAGTCCAGAAGATTTTCAAAAAAGGTTGTGAGATGGTTGCTTTGCCCCCGGGAGCCCCAGGATTCAGCTAAACCAAGAGAGAAATTAAGATCTTTGCCAATGATTATATTCTCTTGATTCATGAAGTCAGCCTCCAAAATCTGATTCCAATAAACTTCTCTGTTATGGCAAGGCCCATAAATGTTGATAATCTTGAAAGGTCTATTGAACTCCATTGATATAATGTCAGCCCCTAGAAAACCTTCACCTCCCCAAACATTGAGGATTTTTGTGGAGCGTCTATTAAATCCTAAAGCACAACCTCTAGAGCGGCCCTTCACATGCAGGAAGTGGAAATCCCAATTTGGGAGAAAACTTAATAAGAGCTTATTGACCTAAAGACCTTCTCCCAAAGTTTCTTGTAAGAGTATTGCATCCAGTTTTTCAGACAGGTAGAGTCTCTTTAGAGCTAGTTTTTTGTTTGGGTTGGCTAGACTCCTACAATTGAAGGAGAGACAAATCATGAGGGGGTGATGAGGGGGTTGTTCTTTTCTCTAAGAACCCAGTCGGTTAGGGTTTGGACCCCGGAAGCCACTTCAACACTAGCCCTTTTGATTTCCTTGGAGAGATTTGATTGGCGGTCGCGAGGATGTTTAGGGGTAATGGTAGGGTGGATCAATATCCAGGTCGAGGGCCGACGGGGGAGTAGTAGGTAGGGACCGAAGGAAGTAATGATGTGGCCCACTTGAGAGCAGGCAGTCATCATGCAAGTGGGAGGTTCGGTCCACAGTGGGATGAGGGATGGGGGATGGTGAAGAAGGAGGTGTAGAGGGAACCGGATAGATTGGAGAGGACAACACATGAACCTCTACTAATGAACAAGCAAAACTCATAGATGTAGTTAAATTAACAGAACCCATTACAGCTTGAGATAAATGAGGAAAAGAGGAAGAGGGAATACCTGCAAATGTCGTGTCTCGAGATTGGGATTTGACGGAGAAGGTTTAGTTGTTTTGGCAGACTAATGAGATGCTTCCTGTTGCAATCCTGAATAGAGGGAGGAATAGTCTCATGGATGTCCACTGGAGAATGAAAGTTTAATTCCTGAGTTTGAGTGGAGGATGAGACAAACAATTTAGCTGGAATATGACTCTGCCTTGAAATTCTTGGGTAGTATTTATAGAGATGCCCCACTTCATGAAATTTCTGAGAACGAAAGGGAATGCCTTCGTAATCTAGTATTTGTCGACGAGTAATGTCGCCCATCTGGAGCAAGTAGCTCTCTAACAATCCTTCTCTGGTGTCTAGGTGTACTAGGATACGAGCCATCGCCAAGTAACATGTGTCTTGATAAGTTCTGTCATGATCCAAGTAGAAACCTAAGTCATCTCCTATAACCCAAATTGGTCCAGATCCTTGGTTTTCCTTTTCCAAGTCGAACATCGGTGACCATCTTTTCAACAAAACTGGGGTCATCTCAATATGCCAATACCGACTGAGAACCCAGTTAACCTGATTCGGGTGAGCAAAAATCAAAGCAAACCATCCCTGGGATAGCAATAGAATATTTGGAAGCTGAATGAGAAGGTTTCCCCAAATCTCACCCGTCCACTTCCGCAAGCGCATTGGGGTGTAGTTCCGACCTCTTACGCTTCCAACTAACACAGTGCTCTCAGTAAGGGTAGCTTGTGCCATAGTGATGCCTTCGCCAAAAATTAAATGCCTATCCCTTTCTCTGATTTTTGAATTTCTTGATTTTTTTGGTCGCTTAGGCGGCATCTTGGTGACCTTTTCACCTTCTGTAAGGCCATTTTCGTCAGAGTCTAGAGAGCGATTATCCTCCGTATATAGCTCTTGTCCAGGTATGCCTATGAAGCAGCATGAAGGAGGGGCAGAGCCAACCAGTTGGAAGGTTGGATAAAAAGGGGCGGGCCCTAGGATGCCAAGTTGTTCGGGCAGTAGTCCTTGTGTAGGAGGTTGAAGGCCACTCGTTCCTTCTCCTGAAGAGCCCACGCCTCCTTGAGAATTCATTTCTACTGGAAGGGCTTGCGACCATTTGTTCAGTTCCGTAGGATACGGGATGGGTAGGAAAGGTGCCTTGGAGCCCACTTCTGTGGTAAATATACCATTCAAAACTATCAGAAACGGTTGCGAGTCTAGGGTCTGAGTTGTTACCTCCATGTCCTCCATTTGCATAATAATTTCCTCAACCCTTATGACCGGTAAACTGGCTATCACCGGCTCAGACAATGTAGGAATCAGTTGGGAGAAATTGACCCAAATGTCTTCCATGGTTAGTGAGTCAATAAAATAGTCTAAGAGTTGTTCGTCCATCCGTCAACCAGCCGCTTGAGAGATCAGTGCGCTGTTTCAAGGAACCAAGGTAAGGAGAACCCTTGTTTGACCAACGATGGATAAGAACCCGAGTAAGAAAACAACGAGGGGACTCTGTTCTGTAACCCACCCTTCCATCACAGTAACAGTAGAGGCTTCTTGTGAATGCAACTAATAACCCCCGAGACCCTCGGGTACTTTTGTCGTTCCCTTCTTGAAAACTAGTATAACCCTTGAAGCAGATGCAGGCTGTACAAAGACAATGGGTTATATTATAATGACACTACTAGACCTGACCCATAGGCCTGTATTCCCCTGGCAAGAATCTCGTGACCGCAGCTGGCAACACCTTTCGATTATCAATGGAAAAACTAGAGTCAAACTAGAATGACATGGAAAACTAGAACAGAAGGTAGTAAACCAGCATGCTTTATCCAAAACAGCAACTCCTCATCACTATGAGCTTGAAGGAGGAACCCCCACAGACAATTACATGGGGAAGCAAGTGCTGCCACCATTCAAGAGCAGCCAAACCCAAAAATTGTTAATACTCCTCCTTTGAAATTTGAGATCCAACATCGAAACCTACCGAAGATCCCTCGTCGAAACCCTCCATAACTTGCTTCCTATTCTTAATTGGTGGTGAATTCAATAACTACTTGAACTACCTTAGACTTGATTGTGTATTGCCTTAGGAACCCTAAGTCCTACTAGGGAATTAGCCCTTGCGTCAAATGTTTCATTCACTAAAAGAATGGAAGTTGTTTTTTAGGTTATAATAGTAACACTTCTAATGTTCCACTAGTCATTGCACCTTATGAAGGATTTCCACTATGTTGCAATATTTTTTAATAGTAGAGGGTAAGGAGAAAAATAAAAGAGATAAAGAGGAAAATTTGATGCGAGTAAAAAAACCTTGATGTCATTCTACTACAAGAGGAAATAGGGGAAGGGCATAAGTTAGTGGATGATTTAAGAAAAACATTTGAAAAGGTGGGATTTTATAGCTTTAGATGTAAATGGATGATCGTGGAGTCTCATTACTAGGTGGAAGAATAACTTCTTGTTATTGAATCTTCTTTTGTTATTGTTGGTATATGTGCAGAGTTTTAGTTTTGGGAGCTAGAATTCAATATTCCAATCATTAATTTTTATGGTCTATATGAGAATAAGAAACCTTTATAGGATGATTTCTTTGCATGAGAGGTCATATGGCGAGAAAAATTGAATTTGAATTTCATCTTCAATAGCTCAAAATGACTTTGGAGGAAATGCAAGACAAGATAGGTTCACAAAGTATTTCAAATTCAAATTGGAGGAGGTGGGCTTGGTAGTTGTGAACCACATAAAGGTGTCCACAGAGAGCAAGGATAGTCTAGGAGTGTCCAAGAAATTAGATAGACTTATGCCTTTAAAAAATATGCTAATAAAGGTGGAGAAAATTCACACTTAGGTGTAAGTAAGAGGACATTATGGCCATTTCCCCCTCCTTGAAGTTGACAAAAGAGACTCCAAGATCACAACATATTTTAAATTCAATTTGTATTGGGTCAAAAAGAGAGAATGAATCAAAGTGGTTAAGGAGGAATGAAATAATTTTAATCCTTTATCTAGGGGCACAAAGATCTTCCAAATTTGTTGAATTCCTAAAGAAGGTTAAACGAGCAGTTGTGGTCTAGGCTTTTCAAAAATTGAAAGATTTGGATAAGAAATTAAAAAGAGGTAGGAAAATTTATCACTAATTTTTATGCTTGGAATATGGGCGTGTTTTCTCAAAAGAAGGATGAAATATGATGAGATTTTTAGAGAATTCAAGGCAAAAGTTACTAGCAAGGAAAGAAGTATAGTGGATAAAAAGCAAAGTTGTATGGGTGGAAAACAAAATTGAAAATACTACCTTCTTCTATAACTATGCTACCACAAGATGAGGATTAACGCAATTTTAGGTATGAAAAAATAAATGGTGGTGGGGAAAGAAATTATGAATCTATGAGTCTCATATTTTCAATGTTTGTATACAGATCCTAACAAATTAAATCACAAAGATGGTAAATTTTCCTCATTTTCCAAGGTTTGTAAATAGGAAAGGCATAAAATGTCAATGGAAAATAAACTAAGGAAGAGATAAGGGTAGTGCTATTATCTTTTAAGTGAGACATGAGACCAAGGTTGTATGGTATATTAATGGAATTTTATCTAGGTTTTTATGATTTGCTAGAAGAGAATTTATTAAGCGTAATTGACAAAGTTAAGAGATCAAGGAAAATTCTTGGAGCATTTAATGCTAATTTTTATACATTGATTCCAAAGAGACATATTCATATTACTTTAGAACAATATCATTATGCAACTGCATATGCAAGATATTCACAAAAACTTTAGCAAAGAGAGGAGAAAAAAAATGAAGGGATTTCAAAGAGATGGTTTGTGTTTTTGGAAGGGAGGGAAATTCATGATGCAATTGGGGCAGCGCATAAAGGCATACATACTATGAAGCAAAAGAATAATCCAATGGTCATAATGAACTTGGATTTATCCAAATCATATGATAGATCCAACTAGTTATATATAATATTTCTTCTTTTACACATTGGTTTCAATGTGCTCATAGTGAATTAGATAGCAGGGTGTATAACTTCAATTTCCTTTGTGTGCTAGTTAATCAGTTAGCTTCGAGGCTTTTCATTGCTTATAGGGACATAAGGAAAGGGTCATCTCTCTCAACTTTGATGTTCCTCATTACCAGAAGTGCTTCACAAATCAATATTTTAGAAAAAAAGAGTGGGAGCAATAGTTGGAATATAAGTGGAAAGTTTGTTCCTTAATGTTGGTATTATGACTAATGTGTTGTCCTTGATGGCAACCTACTTAATAAATTTTTCAACATGATGATTATGCAGACGCTACAGGTGAGACAAACAAAGGAATATCAGTTCAGAGACAGAAGAATGGTAAAGATAAAGTATGAGAAAGTATAGGTGGGTCCTGTGAAGGAAAGTCACGTACATATGCATGTATTATGAAGAAAGTCACGTACAATTTCCGCAACATGGTATTATGAATCCCAAGGGCCTTTTCCATGGTATTGGCCCATAGTATTGAACGCGAAAATGGATATTTTATCCCGTCAAGGAATACCATCGACATTACTAAGGGATTGGCCTAAGGTATTGGGTAAGGCTTGAAGCTATATAAGGAGATGGAGATCAAGTGTTAATGTGTGCATGTAATGAATTATTTATGAATGACTTGATCTAAAGTAAGTGTGCACTAAGGAGTATGGATATGGATCAGATCGGTTAGATATGAAATGAAAACATATTGGATAATTTCGTTTAGGGTCTGATATATCTATGATGATGATATTATGATGTGTGTTTGTAACCGTTTGTATGCCAAGATTTGGGTTTGATTGATGTTGTGTTGTACAACAAAGGTATGACTCAGTGATTACAGATCTGTATTGGTTTTCCATTGAGAAGTCACATACATACGTGGATCTGCCTCTGGGTAGTTGCGTATACATTCCTCGCAAATTTAAGAATATGTACGCAAGTGTCAAGTATGAAAAGCACATACATATGCATAACTAATTTATAAGAGTCGCGTACATATGCTAGTGTTTTGTAGTATGAGTTTTTAATGATATATGGTTAGTTTTGTTGTGTTTGTTGTTGTCTTTCGATGATGTCTCTCTCATGATAATCTGTGTTTCACAGTTCTAGTTAGGTTTAGTTGTTTATGGAATGATATGTTGACTAGGGATAATGCTACTATGTGGTGATCTGTATCTGGTTCAATGATTTGTGATGAGTTCAATGATTGATTCAGTGTGATAGTGATTTAGTGTAACACCCCCTCCTCCCAAGTCCACCTAAGAAACCTACCAACTAGGGTAAACATGCAAAAAGAGAGGTCACTATAAGGGATTCAACTTTCTTGGTGACATTAAGTAAATGGAATCGATGAAACATATCAAACAAACCTATCCACATCAACAACAACACCCTCAGGAGAAATGCCAACCACTTAGACATCTTGTCCCTAAGTTCCACTAATAATTTAATCCTTTTAACCCTTGTTCACTCTCATGCTATAGGCAAGACAATGTCCAGAAGCCAAAGTTTCTCTCATAGGCCTATGTGCTAGCATCCCTAGATTCTTTTCTGTAGACCTGTGCCAGCGTCCCCAAGATTTGAGCCAATTTTCTAGTCCAGAATCCCGACCTCTGCCCAAAACTTGTTACAACCTCCAAAATCCATCAAATACATGATGACAATATAAACAAATAAAAATAAACCTCAAGACTAGGCCTGAGCATCCTTAACCGGGACTTACATTCTATCAAACACTTGGCATCAATGCAACATACAGGTCTAGGATACAAGACATAACTTAAATGATTGAAAGAACTTATGAAACATAACCCGAAGAACCACCTTCTCCATTGAACTATTATAACATCAATTAGGTCTTGCATCCATCCATTTAACAATTACAAGTAAATACATGAAATAAGCATGACATGAACCAGTCATATAACCATGCTTACAACTCGCATTAAACCATATAAATATCAGAGATATCACAGCCATTAAATCCACAAATAAACTAGTGCAAAAGTAAGAGAACTTAGCTTTTATTAATCATAGGCAAATCCGACTAGGTTCGAGACTTCCACGTACCACTTGACCATAGACATGGTTGAACCAAATCTCTCTTTCAATCAGTCACTATCGAGCCCTATTCCAAGCATGAATGTGGGATCTCATAGAACAACCAATCCAGGAACAACTAAGGGAATCCAGAGGTTAAACCACATTTACCCTCACCAAACCATGATCATACCAAAATTGGTGCTCCAATTAGAACCGAACTGAACTTGGAATTTCATTTCGAAATCCATCACTATCCTTGAGGAGTTTTCTATCTCCTTATCTCTCAGGATTTATCACAATCCAATCCCAGATCACTAGGCCCTAAACCAAGACTAGTCTCTTAAGCTTTATTGTAATCCAAACCCAGATCACTAGGCCCTAAGCTGAGACTTCTCCCTCAGGCTTCATTGTGTATCACACCAAAATCGGTAAAGGGATTCTTAGGCCTTTGGGAATGAAACTTGAGACCACCTCTGCCCCAAATTCTGAAATCAATTTGGCAACCAAAGCTCCAAATTGAGATAAACATTTAAATATACCATGAAATCTGGAAAAAGGCAAGGCTAGGTTGAAAACCACTGTCATAACCTAACAAAACCATGCCATGGACAACAAGAGAACCATATACCAACATGAAAAGCCATGCATGTCCAAACCAACTAGGAAATCACACATGCAAAAGGTTACCTACAAGTATTCTTGTTGAAGCTGTTTGATCCTGCTTTAATTTCCCTGATCCTTCCTTTCCTTATTTTTCCTTTGTTTGTTTTTCCTTCCTTGCTCCAAAGCTAGAGTGCTCCAAGAAACTCTAAGTGACCAAGAGTGAGAGAGAGATAGAGAGAATAATGAGATATCTCCAAACTTGAACTGACAAAAGGATACCAATTGATCCTCATAAGCCTTTTTATTAATGAGGACTCTATTTTCTTCATTTTCCTCCTCACATGCAACATGTGACATTTCACCTCCCTTTTCTCCTAATTTCCATTATTTGCATAAATAAATGTGCCAAAAATGCCTTTTAATGCCTTTGCCATTTTTCTTTAGCCAAAACACACATCCAATGATGCCCACTAGAATATCTTTGGCCAACATTCAACTTGGAATAAGTATCCCTTACTCATGGTCTTATTTTTTTCCTTTATTTACCTTATTACATAGAATTTTCCCGAGGGTTGATACATTTAGACTCAGTGGTTCAGTGTTTTGATATTTGTACGCAAGTAGTCTTCAAGGGAAGTGCTTACATATGCAGGTATGATTCATAATAGTAGTGTATACAATATGATGTATGTTTGATTAGGGTTTGCAGTGGTAACAATTGGTTTCTGTGATGGGCGAAAATGTTTGGCTTGTTATATTGATGAATGTATATTTGATCTGACAGTTTATATTTGTTATGGATTGGTTTGATTCAGTTGCAATAAATGGTATATATTCAGTGATTTGATTGGTTCAGTGATTAAATGATTTGATATAGTGATTGATTTCAATATTTTTATTTGGTATTGGGCTTAAATGATGCTAGTGGGTCCAGTCTGAAAATATGATGAAAAGTGGCCTACAGGTTTGATGTTGTGAGTTAGGTGGATCCAATATGAAATATTATGAAATGTGGCCCATAGAGGAGCTAAGGGTTGGAGCCTTTAGTGAGGGAGTTGTATCTTCCTTCCAGTGGCAGCTGGTAAATCTATTCAGGAGGTTGGAGCTCCCTTTGGGTGGGTGCTAGTAAACGAGATCAGGGGGTTGGAGCTCCCTTCCAATGGGTGTTGGAGAATGCGATAAGGTTGTAGCTTTCTACAGGTGGGCGCATGTGTATTGGTATGAGTCTACATCAGTACAAGATTGTAAGGTGTTTTCCTTTATAATAAAATATGAAGATAGAGACGATGACAACGGTGGTTTTCTCCCACAATGGGTTTCCACCTTAAAATCCTGGTGTCCTCATGTGTTGATGTGTTTCTTGTGTGTGATGGTTTATTTTGCTCTTATTTTTCATGCTTAATATTTAATTAATGTCCAATGAAGTAATGTTGCACTGGTTCAAGTTAAACAAATGATGAAATAAATGAAAAGTTAGTTAACTGTGTATACATTATTTTTCTCCATCATAGTCACGTACATATGTGTATTTACTTAATGATAGTAGCGTACAGAAATCTGAATAAGAAATTGAAAGGTTTAAGTTTTAAAATATTGAATTCACCCCCCCCCCCCACCCCCCAAGTATTTTTCCTAACACTTAATTTTTTATGGATGATTCTCTCTTCTCCCTAGATGAATCTATAAGAGAAGCTATAAAAAAATTAAAAATCGTGGATCTATATAGTGCAACCATGGACATGGAGGTAAATATAATGAAGTTTGTAATCCCCTTTACCGATATGAACATTGAGTTAGAAAGATAGGTTGCCTAGATTCTTCCCTTAAGACATATTGGCTTTAATGATGATTTCAAATATTTAGAATAGCCTCTAAAACTTAATGGGGATGGGAAGAAGTATTAGGAGTCATCGGTGGAAATAATTGAAGCAAGAATTAATAATTGGTGCAAAGGGTGGCTATCAAGTGGTGGAAGTTTGACAACAATAATTCAATATTGGAGGCCATTCCATTGATCTAGTACACACTAACCTATATTCCAAAACTAATGCTAGAGATAATAAGTAAAAATGTTTTTAGGTTACTTTAAACAAGGAAAAAACGACATGAGGAGATCCCACTAGTTAAGTGGAAGCTTATTGCTCAACCAAAAATTGGAGGGTCAGGGATATAAAAAATCATTATTTTGGAAAATCCCTAGCAACAAAGATTTTATTAAGAGATACCTCAAGAAATTATGTGGAAGGAGGTAATTGTGTAGAAACACATAAGTATTGGTTTTAGTAATCAGTAGATAAGGAGTCAAAGGAAATCTATAAGTAATGCATCTATTCACTATAAAGCTTTAGTTCAATCATTTCAATAACTAGGCAAGTGGTTAGCAAGGAAGATAGGAAATGAGGATCAATCAATGGTTGGAGTTTATGCACAAGTGGTTGGCAAAAGAGAATTTAGATTACCTAAGAGGCATATTCAATTGTTGCAAAATAGAGGTATATTCTCTCTAAATCAAGTAATTAATCATGAAATTAACAATGTTTGGCATCAAGGGTGGAAAAAAAAAAAACAAATTATTTAGGGTTGGAAGGGGAAAATGCAAATATATGGAATGTATATGTAGGGAAAATTCAAATAAGTCATGTCAAAGTCTTTATTGATGAAAATTTAGTGGTGTGATAAAAAACCAAATTCTAGGAATTTATTCATCTAGATTGGGAAATCCAACAATCTTTACCTTAGATCCAAATAATAGAGTTTGATGGTGGAAAGGTTTGTGAAAGATCAAGCATCCATAAAAAGCAAAGTTGTTTATTTGATTGGCTTTAAAATATGAAGTGCTAACATGGGGCAATCTACAGAAAAGAGAACAATAGGACCCTAGTATTTATTTCATGTTGGGAAAATGATGAAAATATGGATCATGTACTTATTAAATTTTATTATTGTAATCAATTGCAATTGCAATTTGATTATTTCATAGGCAAAGGGGTGGATGGCTAGGAGAGACAATGAGACAATGTTTAATATATTGGTAGAACAAAAAGGAGCTAAGAGATATGAGTGGAATATCATTTCTAACATGTTGGGGTATATGAATAACAAGGAACGAAATGAATTTTGAGGATTAGGGGATTCCAACTTTCCAAGTGGACCATGAAATTAAAGTTTTAGCCTTAGAGTATAAAATGCCACTAATAGTGAAGTGATATTATTAGTGATTGTTTATGTATTTTTAAAGCTTTTTTTTGTGCCTATTCTTTCTTTAGGGGAATAGTATTTCATATTTTTTATATGAAAATATATTTTAATTTGATGTATTTTTTTTTTTTTTTTTTGGATATGGGAACATTTAAAAAATGATAAAAGGCCTAGCAAGCCTTTGCAAATACTTTAATACATCAAAAAGTGTGGTGTTTTGTTTCTCCTCCCTCCCTCATTTTTTACTTACAATACTTTAACACATTAAAAAGTATGATTTTTGTTCTCCTCAAATATAAAATGAATTTGACACTTTTCTTTAGAAAAACTAAATAAAATTAATTATTAATAATTATAATTATAATAATTAGTTACTAATTAACTCCGATTGATAATTTAATACCACGTCACAATTGGACTCAAAACCTTCTCAACACAAATGACGACACACCTAATTGCATCATATTTTCTACCATGAAAACATGTTTATAAATATTCATTTTTTAAAGCATTTAACAACCTACACCTACCAAGTGACACAAATTGAGGTGTGAACACCATTGAAACGTATTTTGCAAATTCAATACAAATCAATATTGAGGTGTGAACACCATTGATACTTATTTTAAAAACGTATTGGTGATTTTAAATAATTGTTCATTTAAAATCACCAATTTGTATATTCATTGAAAATCGCCCAGCTGATATGAAATCTCATTCATATCGAACTTAACTTCAAATCAATAATGGATTATTGACTCCCTCTTAGTTACATTCGTCACTTTTTTCTGAAATTTGCAAAACATCATTACTCAATCTTCCTCATTATATAGGGTTAGGGTTAGGGTTAGGGTTAGGGTTGAGTAAGCTTATCTCTACATTTAACAATATCTTCCCACACTCACTCCCAGCAATGAGATCTGGAAAAGGAAAAGGACTGATGTTAGCGTGTATCTTTTGATTTCAAATATGTCTATAGTGTATGAGTTTGACTTGTAAATTTTAATTTTAAAATTATTTTTGAAATTAATTAAAGTTAAAATATTTAAATTTGTTTTTTTAATTTTTAACATATATTTTTTTTGATAAATTAATATAATATACGGATATATTAATTATAATTAAATTGATAAATATAATTGAAATAAATTTTAAATATTTAATTAAAATTATTTTTTAATATACTAATATATTAATTAATAAATATGGGTGAAATAAGTCTTAAACATCAACTTATCAACTTATCTGATATTGCAGCATTACGGTCAAATTACGGTCATTATTAATGATGACCACAACCACCATTCACAATGTCAACTTAATACAAAGCACAATCTAAGTTTGGGTTAAGTAATTTCTCAAAACACACTCAAAAACATATTTCATAACTAAGCTCAAAACACACTCAAAACTATCTGCAAACTAAATAAGCCATAATCATTGCTTAGATCTCAGTTATCGTAAAAGTTATACGCTTCCATATGTGGATATACGTTTTCTCAAGGCTTAAATGTCATTAAAACATAATGTTGGCTCTAATCACAAACAAATCAGTCTTCATGTTTTTCTTGAATTGAGAATGATTACTCAATTTCTAAATGGTGTTCAATGTCTTGTGATGCGCATATGATGGTAAGATAACAAAATATTAACACAAGAATTACAAGGTGCATTTATGATTTGCATATGATGGTAAGATCAAAAAATATTAACAAAAGAATTACAAGGGTGCATTCTTGGATGTTAATAGGGAGAAGGAAGATTATATAAATACAAATGGAGAAGAGGATTCATTTACAATAGCGAATAAACAAATCGATTAGAAAAAACATAAACAATGAAGGAACGAGGGTTAAATTTGAACAAAATGAAATGTGTAGTTTAAAAATAAATTAAGAATATTAGATAAATGAAGAAGCTTTAAAGTTAGTACAAAATCTAATCTAGAAACAATTTATAGTTAATATGATATAAACAAAAATAATGGACATGGAATATATAAAGATTGTGAGGGAAGGAAAAGCATTAGAGAGTGCTTTTAAATCTTGAGATCATTGAGCCCAAAGGGTTAGCTCAATTGGTTGATTTCCTGTTGCTAAAGCATCTCGCTAATGGGAGGTCATGGACTTAATTATCCTCGACGCCCTTGGGGTGGATCTGCCCAGATATTTCATTAGATTAACAAAAAGAAAATCAATCTTGAGAGCATTTGTTGATAATAAGTGAGACACTAGGTTACAACTATAAAGTGCATTAATCTAGATTTGATTCAATATGACCATATTCCTATGTGCTCACGAAGAGGGTCAGGGTGAAATTGCAACCCTTGTGTCACCCCAACTTGTATTTATTATCGTGGATTTAGTGAACTATCCCACCCAAAGCCTAGAATGGGTTCATGTCGAGCCTAGGAAATATAGATGCATTGAATGACAATAAGAATAGAGTTTAAGGCAATATATATTCATCAAATGATAATGAGAAAAGAGTTTATTTTTTAGATGGATAACAAATGGACTCCACGAAAGTCACTACTTGTTTGTGATTAATTTAATTGTGGTAGATGTCAAAACAAAAAATGTTTGATGCCAAAGAGAATGTTGTATAAAATAACCTAGAAGACCCTTAAAGCCAAACTAGGGTCTTGTGACCCCAATAAATTCACAATAAATGAGTCATTTGAGCTTTGGTTTACATTATTCAACTTTCCAAATGGCAATGAAGGATTCCTTGAAATACATGAACCCTACTTTTATAGAAAAACACATTTTTTTACTATGGAGGAGTCCAATGAATCCAATTCAAACATAGTGCATTCTATGAAATCATCAATGTGTCTATGTTTCTACTTCTTAAGAATTACCAAGATAAGGTTACCGAAACCCTGTTATATCATAAATGTATCAAGAGATTCTAGAATCTAATGTCCAAATCCAAAGGATAAGTTGAATTGTTTGGTGGGAAGATGTCATTTCTCATACCACCTTTTTCCTTAAGAGGCTTTAGGAAACAAATCACTTTCCATCAATAGATGTAAATTTTAAGTTGAGCTTTTATGATCTATCTAGCAAAGATGCTCATTAAACAAGGAGGTGGGAATCAAGATGGAGTAGACAATTCCATACAACTCAAAGCAGAATGAGGTTTCAAAGCAAAATAATAAATCCCTCATGGGGGTTTCTAATTCCATGATATAGGACCAAGACTTGTTAATGTTTCTTTTGGAAAAGGCATGCAACACAACAATCTACATCAAAAATCAATGTCCTCACTAGATCGTGGAGAACAAGACAACAGAAAAGCATTCACTAGTGTGAAGCCAAAGATGATTCATTTATGTATCTTTCGATGTCAATTATATATCCATCTAATGGTAGAGAAGAGGATCAAGTTGCATCCCTCCATCATGAAGGATTTATTTATTGATTACATGAAGGAATTCAATGGCTTACAAGGTCTATATTCCATTACAAAGGGAGACAATAATGAGTTTGGATGTAAATTTTGAGGAATAATTTTCAAACGTGAAGCCCCATCAGCCTATTCTAGTGACAGAGGATTGAGGATTGAGGAGATATAGAGATTTATTTGAGTTCACCAATTATTTCTAGGCTAGTACAACAACCTTCGAGTGAAGAGGGGGAGATAGAAGCCCTTTCTACTTCTATTAAGAGACCTTGATGGTTTGATCAAATTTTGAGTGATGCTCACAAACATGTTGAGACTAATGGGATCACATCCAAAGAGAAAAGACCTTAGAATAAGTTTCCAAACTATATGGCAATGATGAGAAACATTACAGATAATGAGCCTTCTAGTTTTCAAGAAGCAACAAACTAGCAATATGGTGGGATGACATGGTGTAGTAAAACTCTATTATGCATAATGATGTTTGGGACATAGTACAAAAACTAGAAGGGAATTCAATTATGAGTTCCAAGTGGCTCTACAAGATGAAGAATGCTACATATGGAAATATTGAGAATTTCAAAGTGAGGATTATGGCGAGAGAGTTCTCCCGAAGAGAGGGAGTGGACTGCAATAATACATTTACTCCAATCACCAGATACAATTCTATTGGAGTTGTTATGTCCTTTGTTTAATTTATGAGATGGAGTATACATCAGATGGATGTGAAGACAACTTTACTTAATGGGATAATTGAAGAAGTAGTGTACATAGAGTATCCTCAGGGCTTTGAGGTAGTGGGAAGAAGTACCATCTGTGTAGGCTTAAGAAAGCCTTGTATGGATAGAAGTAGGCAATGAAAGCATGGCATTCAAGGATTGATGGATATCTACAAAGTATGGGGATTTTCTAGAAGCAAAGTGTATTATAATTCATATTATATATTTATTC
The DNA here is from genome assembly GCA_000404065.3 of Pinus taeda. Lineage (NCBI taxonomy): Eukaryota > Viridiplantae > Streptophyta > Pinopsida > Pinales > Pinaceae > Pinus > Pinus taeda. The sequence goes on from APFE030303789.1 coordinate 249,488, forward strand.
AAATTGAACTACTTATTTTGGTTATATACATAGATGACTTGTTTTTGAAAAAAGTAGAGAATCTCATTACAGGGAGAAAAGTAGACACGGAAATTGAGTTCGAGATGAAGGACATCAACATGATGCATTACTTCTTAGGTTTTGAGGTTGGACATAAACTATGGGAGATTTTCCTTTAACATGGTAAGTATGGAGTTCAAATCCTAAAGAGGTTTTAGATGGAGGGTTACAAACACATGGCCACACCCATGATCAATGATATGAAGAAGGTGATAGATTCATACTTAGAGATGGGGGATCCCATGATGTATAATCAAATGATAGTTTCCTTGATGTATTTGGTAAATACCAATCCAAATATATATATTTTTAGTGAATACATTGAGTCGATTCTTGGTGGAGCTGAGGTAGGAGCATTGGATAGCAACAAAGCTTGTGCTCAGGTCTTTGAGAGGCATAGTGGATTATGGTTCGAGATATCTTGGAGATGGTAAAGTGAATTTGAAGAGTTATTAAAACTTAGATTTTGAAAGCAAAAAACAAGAAGAGAAGCTCAAGGTGCTACTTTAGCTTGGGATTACTGTGATATCATGGTTCAACAAGAAGCGAACTTTTGCAACACTTAGCTCAGTAGAGACAATGTTGTTCCTTGACATGTTCCTAGCTAGGGAATTATGCCAAGGCACTAATATAACTCACAAGTCCTTGCTCTAAAATATCAATTCTTTTTGTAAATAAATTCTAATGATAATTTAAGAATATAAAAAATTACAAAATCAATCTCATAGGTGGCTATGACACATTCCAGGACATAGCAAGGCGACAAGTCTAAAATTATCAGTCCTATAAGCGCCTAATCTCAATCCTTGGTTCTTCTAACAATGACGAAGACTCCAAGAAGGGAGTAGAACGAGCTTGGCTTCCTTACTCTACGAGTGACAATCCATTATTGGCTAATAAATACTGAGCTTGATGTACATGTTTCCCTCCTCCATGGATGCTTGATGGGATCTTTGATCTCTCCACATGAATTCAATCCCTCTTGTTAAATTTATTGCACATACCAAGGTTGGGAGGATATGCGACTCACACTGGGTATTTAATGACCAGGACTGGCCAAGCAGACTTACCAGTACTTGAGTACAAAAGGTCATGTGCCAATCATGTTGGCCCAACGCCCCCTCCCATATTACATCTTCCCTAGTTAAGGGACTATGATAATGAATGCACCTGAATTGTAAAAATGCCCATGGCTTTGAGAATTGAACTATGTTTGCACTCATTAGCTTTGAAGAGTTTGAGATATGTAGTGATAAAGAGATATATGATGTTCATTTTCCTACTCATGGGATGATTTTCCATCTCCTTTTCCCATTAACTTCTATTTAACCTTTCTCCAGACTGTAGGCTTGATTAGCTTGTTGGTCTGCCATTTTTTTCTGGCTTCTTAGATGTGGTAAAATCCATTATGACTAAAGGCCTCCAACATGCTCTTGATCCTTTGAAAAAGTAGATTTAACTTGTTTTCTTTGGAGGTTGCATAGTTTTGCAAAATATGAACATATATGAGAGAGTATATGACAATAGTGGCCCTAAGAGAAGGTCATACAATTCTGCCATGTTTTTTGTTTCTTCTCCCATCCCCCAGGCAAACTTAATTTCTTTATACTCAGTGAGAACCCATATGATCCCTCCCCCTCCTACCACCCCTAATAAGGAGTACATATTGAACATAAAGAAAACAATTTATCTTCTTGATCCACTACCTAGAGTGACATTTGTTAAATAATCTGCAAAAGGAGGTGGTAATCTATATTGATGGCTACAGGCAGGTGAGGGTAATGAGGACACTCTGGGGGATCTTCCTCGTCATCATTATTCCTGTGAGGGTTCATTAAATTAGAATTGTCGATCCTTCTCCTATTTCTGATCTTGTCTCTTTGCAACACAAGTTTGAAGCCCATCCATAAATTCTAACTAAGTTGTAGAGATATAATTCCTTCTAAAAAAATTATAGATAGAATTGGAAAGTTGAACCAAATTTGGAAGCAACATATTATTGAATTCGAAACCAATTGTGAGAAGAAAACTTGTGAAACCTATATACTATCACTTCCCATTCGCTTGGTCTATTGGGTGCATGGTCGAATTTTTCCACTGTCCAATGCTTCCTGCATTGAATTCCAATTCAATTTTTGTTGGAGGTGGCTATGACACATTTCAGGACATAACAAGGCTACAATTCTAATTATCATTTCTAGAAGCGCCTAACCTCAATCCTTGGTTCTTTTACCAATGATGAAGACTCCAAGAAGGGAGAAGAAGGAGCTTGGCTTCCTTACTGTACGAGTGACAATCCATTCTTGGCTAATAAATACTGAGCTTGATGTACATGTTTCCATCCTCCATGAATGCTTGATGGGATATCTAATCTCTCCATGCGAATTTAATCCCTCTCGTTGAAGTTATTGCACATACGAAGGTTGGGAGGACATGCAACTCACACTTGGGATTTAATGACCAGGACTAGCTGAGAAGACTTGCCAATACCTAAGTATAAAAGGGCATGTGGCAATCATGCTAGCCCAACGCCACCTCCCATATTACATCTTCTACAATTAAGGGACTATGACAATGAATGCACCTGAATTGTAATAATGCCCATGGATTTGAGAATTAAACTATGTTTGCACTCGTTAGCTCTTAATATTTTGAGATATGTAGGCATAGAGAGATATATGATGTTCATTTTCCTACTCATGGGATGATTTTCCATCTCCTTTTCCCATTAACTTCTAATTAACCTTTCTCCAGACCGCATGCTTGATTAGCTTATTGGTCTGCCATTTTGTTCTGGCTTCTTAGGATCTGATAATTCCATTATGATGAAAGGCTTCCAACATTCTATTAATCCTTTGCAAAATTAGATTTAACTTGTTTGCTTTGGAGGGTGCATATTTTTGAAAAATATGAACATATATGAGAGAGTATTCAATAATAGTGACCCTGGATATTTTGAGGTCCTTGGCTAAGGACAAACCTAAGAGAAGGCCATAGAATTTTTCCATGTTTTTTGTTTCTTTTTCCCAACCCCCATGCAAACTTAATTTCTTGATACTCAACGAGATCCCATATGATCTCTCCCCCTCCTACTACCCCTAAGAATGAATACATATTGAACATAAAGAAATCAAGTTATCTTCTTGATCCGCTACCTGGAGTTACAAATGTTAAATAATATGAAAAAGGAGGTGGTAATCTATATTGATGGATACAGGAAGGTGAGGGCAGTGAGGACACTCTGAGGGATCTTCCTCATTAAATCAGAATTGTTGATCCTTATCATATTCCGAGCTTATCTCTTTGCAACACAAGATTGAAGCCCACCCATAAATTCTAACTAAGTTGTAGAGATACAACTCCTAAAAACATTGCAGATAGAATTGGAAAGTTGAACCAAATTTTGAAGCAACATTTTACTGAATTCAAAGCCAATTGCGAGAAGTAAACCTGTGAGACCTATATATTATCACTACCCATTTGCTTGATCTGTTGGGTGCATGGTACGGTTTTTCCACCATTCAATGTTACCTGCATTGACTTCCAATTCAATTTTTGTTTGAGGTGGCTATGACACATTCCAGGACATAGCAAGGCTACATGTATAAAATTATCAATCCTAGAAGCACCTAACCTCAATCCTTGGTTCCTCTACCAATGATGAAGACTCCAAGAAGGGAGAGGAAGGATCTTGAATTCCTTACTCTACGAGTGACAATCCATTCTTAGATAATAAATACTGAGCTTGATGTACATGTTTCCCTCCTCCATGAATGCTTATGGGATCTCTGATCTCTCCACATGAATTCAATCCCCCTTGTTGAAGTTATTGCACATACGAAGGTTGGGAGGATATGCAACTCGCACTTGGGATTTAATGACCAAGACTGGCTGAGCAGACTTACCAATACCTAAGTACAAAATGGCATGTGGCTATCATGCTAGCCCAATGCCCCCTCCCATATTACATTTTCTCCAATTAAGGGACTATGAAAATGAATGCACCCGAATTGTAATAATGCCCATGGATTTGAGAATTGAACTATGTTTGCACTCATTAGCTCTAAAGAGTTTGAGATATTTAGTCATACAAAGATATATGATGTTCATTTACCTACCCATGGGATGAGTTTCCAGCTATTTTTCCCATTAACCTCTATTTAACCTTTCTCTGGGCTGCCAGCGTGATTAGATTGTTGGTCTTCCATTTTGTTCTAGCTTCTTAGGATGTGATAAAATCCTTTATGATGAAAGGCTTCCAACATGCTCTCAATCCTTTCCAAAATTAGATTTAGCTTGCTTTATTTGGAGGGTGCATATTTTTGAAAAATATGAACATATATTAGAGTCTAGTATTCAATAATAGTGACCCTGGAGATTCTGAGGTCCTTGGCTAAGGAAAAACCTAAGAGAAGGCCATACAATTTTGCAATGTTTTTTATTTCTTTCCCAGCCCCCACACAAACTTAATTTCTTGATACTCAATGAGATCCCATAGGATCCCTCCCCCTGCTGCCACCCCTAAGAATGAATACATATTGAACATAAATAATTCAATAGTAACACAAAAATGTATTTAAGCAAAGTTACATAACTAAAATAATTTTAAATATAATATAAATTCATGCTATATCCTTAAAGTATCATTCATGAAATCTTATACATCCATCAAATCAATGAAGACACATTTACAACAAGGGAAGTAAAACCAAATTATTCTCTTCAAAACTTTATTTATATAGTTGAGGTCTCAAAGACATATATTGAAAAAGCTTTGGGTATGCAAAAGAAGACACAATAACTTAAAAGTTTTATAATATGATACAAATTGAAAAATTGAATTGTAAAAGCTAATAAATACAATTCACCAGTGTTCTTCTATTATTCCTAAAAATATTTATCTTTCCTTTCGAAAAATTATTGATCATTTGTTCTTGAGCTCCCACTTTCCTTCATGCAAATCCTTTTCTAACTATGTTAGTTGTTCCAACAATTTTTTAGGCTTGAATTTATAAAACAAATGTCTCTTCTAACATTTAGGATTCAAAGCAATAACTATTTCCAAATATACATCCATCCCACTATTTGTTTTGATTGTGTGACAACTTGTTATGTTGGATCAATCCTTGGAATATTGAGCTATATTTTTCCAATCATTGCCTGTAGGATAGTTATAATTAACCATTTTCGTTCAAATCTGAGGCAAGTTTTGAGATTCCAAATACCTTTATATCATTTTACTATGTTCCTTGTGCATGCTCTATTGTACTCTATGTATCCATCCTATTAGAGTCCTATAATAATAGGATTTTTAATTTTGAATTGGCTATGGTTAGTCTTGTAATATTGTACATACTTTGTCTTTCTGCAAAATGTTTTCCATATTAAAAATTAAAAAATGTAAAGAGGGTATGTCCTAAAAGAATAATTGAAGGAAAAAAAGAAAGAAAAAAAAAGGTAAAAAAAAAGTAAAAAATATGAACCCAAAAAAAAGAGATAAAATAGATCATGAAAGTGTGCAAATTCAAATGCCACTCCTTTTGATTTACTTTGTAAAATAAGATTGTGTGCAGCTTGTCAAAAATGCCACAATCCATGATGGTCAAATAGCTTAATCTTGACTCATTCATGCTTTAAATTTCATGTTGATAGATAGAGAATAAAGATCGAGCCAAACAGTTGAACCTTGATAGATTAGAGTTAGGTAGAGAATAATAATGAGCTCATTAGTTTAATCTGAGCCATTGGAAGTTATAAGGTTAGAATTAGATAGTTTGCCTGTCAAAAGAAAAGGAAATAAAGGGTCAGCAAACTCAAATTCACCCAATGAATGAAGAGAAAATGTTAGGGTAAATAGAGGGTAGGTAGAAAAATGTTGTGAATGCACAAGGTTGCTAAATTAAAAGCACATTTATCATGTTTAATCCTATGTTTCATGTGTAGGAGGAATTGTGAGAAAGAAAGGATATTCACCAAGCTTGTTTACTAATTTACCCTCATTTCACTACACCCCCACATACTTATTTGCTAATTTCACCATTATCCCTTCATTTCATATAAATACCTTTTTTCCCCTCATTTTAACCTTTACCCCTTGGTTTCACACATTTCCCTAGAAATTACCCTTCAAAAAGTCATCCCCCTCCCAAAACTCTTTTCCCTAGTGTGAAACCCATTCCCCATTACAAATATCACTTTTCTCCCTTGTTAATTTCCCTTCTTTCCCCTCAAAAACCCACAAAAGCCCTTTATCCTAATTTTTTATCCCCCCGCATTATGTAGTTAACATCCCCCACTTCATATTTCCTCGATACCCTTTTTAACCCGCCAACCCTTAGCGCGGTTAAAAAACCCCCGCCACATAACTCATGGTCCCACCTTTATTAGCACACTGCTTATATTAAATCCTGACATTATTTACTAATTAATTACAATTATTTGTAATTAAGTCCTGGGCCCCGCCAAATCACTTTCCCAATTCCATACGTGCATCTCAACTATGTGATATCCCTCTGATCTCCTACCCCCAGATCCGACGGTGTATAGCCATATCGCGCGGATTCATTGTATGACTGATAACAGCCTGAGAGCACGCAAGATTCGTGGTTTTGCCTAGGCATTGTTATTTTATGTGGCGACACCAGGTTAGATCGTGTGCTTGCGAAAAATATCGCTTGCCATCCAAAAGCAGTGCAATGGCACATAAACCCACCTCCCCACCTAAACTGAAAAATGCCCATAGTTCATTTAATTATTTCCACGAAAATGTGACCGTTACCCGTTAAAAGGCCGAAAAATCCTCAAATTGCTCTTTTCGCTCGTTTTTCACTGCAAATTGCTGCTTAGCCATTTGTGACATCTTGAACCTCTTCGACCAATTTGACCACCTTCTGCCACCTGAAGACGCTCCGAATACCCAATTGAAGCAACCAGTTGACATTTGAAGCCATAGTACCTTCTGCATTCACCACTGAACCCAGTCTACACACCAAATTGCCAATTTCCAGGTATTCTTGGAAAAAACTAGAACTGCTTGTGAATTTGAAAACGCACAATTTTAATTGAAAGGTTAATTAATTGAATTAATTAAAAAAATTCCTAAATTGAAGAGAAACCTACTATACACCCCAAACCCTATTTCATAGACTGTAACTACCCTCCCACTGCACCAAAGCTTCTAAACCTCACTCTTGAAACCTTTGAAAGCCTTGTTCAATTCAGTAAACCCAATTATGGCTTCCCAAACCTCTTTGGACGTGCGACCTATGCAAACCCCTCACCTAGATATCGACCACCTTGCATTAGTAGACTAGGAATTTCAAATCAAGGACACTGCTTCCGCTGCCTACCTTCTAAAGCTCCACTACTAGAGTAAGGACAATGTTTTAAACCAAAATGATGTTATCTGTTAGTGTCAGTATATGCATACTTCCATCAAGGATCAAATCTGCTCTTTGCATTTTCATTTTAGGTGTCTCATACTGAATTTTTAATCATTCCATTAGGTCATGTTAAAATGGTCCACTGATGGTTGTCTTTTTCTTAGAAAATCAAATCTTCCTGCATGAGGTACATTTGCTTACTCGTTTCCATGTTGTATTTAGTTGAGGTTTCAAATATGTTACTATAGGTGTCAAGGTAGTTGTCTTTCCATTAGGTTTTAGTGTTCATTTCCAAAGTTTTTTCATTAGGTATGTCTTAGGGTTCACTGCAAGGTCAAAAGCATAGTTTCACATGTAAAGAAAGGGTAGCAAAATATGAGGAAAACCAATAAACAAATAGTGAAGTTAGGGTTATTTTATAAAGTTCTCATTTCATTAATGTAATTTTCATCTCAAAAAACATGTTTTTGAGATGAAAACAGAGTATTTTAGTTGATTTATATTTTTCTTTTTTGATGTAATTCAAGTCATTTCATGTAATAAGTGTTCCCAGCTGCCCTAAGCATTTCTTGTTGCTGCAAGAAAATGAAACCATTGAAGAAATCAGTTGAATCAAAGCATCATCCACCTATCAAGAGCAAAAAAAGGTCAGAAAGTAAAAAAGGCATTAAAGTGAGAATTTGAAAAATGACAAAGAAATTTAAAAAGTGGGTATGCAAACTCATAAATTAAAGTCAATTCAAGTATAAAGCCTCTCAAGACACTCATGAAAGCCTCATTTGCACTCTAGCACTCTCACAACTCCTTAGCAAAAGAAAATTAGTGATTTTAAGGTAAAGTTGGGCAAAACAGAGCAAGAGGATGCATTCAGCAGGGCGACTGTGCATTTAGCTTGGTTGTTGCGCTCCTGTAAAGGTCGTTGCACATTTGCAAAAGATCCCAATGTTATTTACAACGATGCTGCACTCCTGTAGAGGTCGTTGCGCATTCGCCTAAAAGAAGCTAAATCGTGCTAGAATCCCTCCATCTCCACCAAATTTCCAAGTTGGTCATCATATACTTCCACAAATCAGGTTAGTGGCAAACTTACTCACTCCTTCCCTCCATTATTCACCTACATAGGGTTTAAGTTGTTTGTTGTTATTCCCTAAGATCAAACACTAGTCATAAATTCCCACCATCTCAAATCACATTTCCTAGCTTTCATCACTATTCCTCCACTTAACAACTATCCCCTATCACCTCCCTCATTCCACACATCCCCATCTCCTCCTCATCATCTCTCCTTACATCATTCCACATTTACCATACCCATAGTCCATTCTACCATTTCCCTAGGGTTTTGATAGCAACAAATCATGGCAGAAGAAGAACACCAAAGTCAGAGTGAGTAAGAAACACAACAGAGGAGGAAATATAAGAAAGGAGGAAAAATTATCAGATATGAGCCAACAAACACAAGAGAACTCATGGCATCTCCCATCATTGTCACAAGCTTCAAACATATGGGTTGTTTTGAGTTTTGTGAGAAGGTAGAAAGGACACAACATCATTCTGAATTGACCAGACAGTTTATCATCAACCTCCATGACAACCAAGCAACCCTTGCCGGTGTCACCTTTACCATATCTTCTGTTATCATATCAGTTGCTACTGGGATCCCAGATGTTGGGGAAAAATGGTTTAAATAGGTAGATTTGGATTACTGCTACTATGAGCCATATCTTAAACCCAGCCACAAGAATGAAAGAAGGAGGATATTTCCTTTCTCTTACCTCCTAGACAGATATGTTCCTATGATGAAAATCATCATGAAGTACTTCACATGTGAGGGCAGGTTTTCTAGGCTCTATTCCTATCATATTCGGTTACTCATGCACTTTACAAGAGTCAGGATGCTCAATTTTCCCTACTATATATTGATAAAATGTCATACATTGCCCGAAGGAAAGATCGTGATCATCAAATGCATAGCATATTTCACAATTCTTTCATCAAGTTGATAGTCCTACACTGCCTTGATCAACTTAACATTGCATGGGACACTTTCATATCCAATGAGATTTTCACAGTCCCACCTATTCAGCATGGACAAGAAGCCCCTTCATCCTCTCATCCACACACCTCCATTCCTCCACCTCATCCTATACATCATTCATATTATCTCATGAGTCAGCCACACCATCACCTTCATCATCACCATTTCATTAGCCTATTCGTTCACCTGACAGAGATAAAGGAACTAAGCAGGAGCATATTGAGCATGGTGAGAGCAGTAAGCCCAAAAGGGTTGGTTTAAGTATCTTGGCACATACCTATCAGAGAGGACATAGAAAAGTGTTTGCCCCACTGATTGTGGGAGGGCCCTTGCCTTCTTCATCGACAAAGCAGGTAAAAAAGGGTAAGAAAAAAGTTGTAGAGGCAAAGGTCCAACAGCAGGATGAAAACCTCCGTGTGATAGAGCACGAGTTTCAATTAGTTGAGTCACATGAACATGATGACAGTAAAAGCACAACTATTGTCATCAAGGAGAAGAATGCACTCACAGGAGAGCTCGAGGTCAACTTGCAAAGGACCAAATGGATCATTTCCTACTATGAGCAGGAAAATAGGCAGTTTGAGGTCAAAAATGAGCTCATGGAGATTCAGCTCAGAAAGGCAAAGAGAGAGGCTAAAAAGGCAAAGGCCTTACTTGATGAGGCATATGGATAATATGGTGAGCCACTTGATGAACAGGTTCCAAGAAAAAGGCCAAGGACTAGAGGCCTAAAAAGAGCCTTGGAGCGGGAAAGGAAAACGGAGGAAGAAATGGCTAATCAACTCACCTTGAAAAAGCAACTTGCCAAGATGGTAAATGAAAACTGAGAATATTGGCTTGAGAAGATAAATGATCATCTGGAGAACCTCCAAGGCAAGTCCAAAAAGGACAATGATATTCAAAAAAGGATGGCAAAGCACCATGCTATGAGAGACAAAATTGCAAGAGCCAAGCTCAAAAGAGCTCATGCAAAAATTGAGGCTTTGACCAAGCAAGAAGAGAAAAAGAGGTTGGATATCCTTGCCGAGGCATCACTCCATGCCTCAAACAAATAGCCATGTGCCAGCCCACCAATTTTGGCCATTTTTGAACAATTTTGACAAGATGTGTTTTGATGTGTTTTATGAAGAAATTTTGGCACAGTCAGCATGGTCAAACGTGTAGCACCTAGGACGCTACGCTTTTGTTTGGGGCATCCAATGAGAAAATGCTCAGAATTTTTGGATTCAGAATGGTGAGGACATGCACCCTATACTTTTTCTAAGAATTTGGAGCAAAACTAATCAGCCAAAAGGGTCAAAAAATACCAAAAAATCACCTTTCTACCTCTTTTCTAGCTTGGTCGTTGCGCGTTTGAGAAGTCTTGGGAGATTGAAATTTTGTAGGGCTAAATGAATCCCATTTTGAAAAAGGGTAGTTCTAGAAACTAGACAAGATAAACTTTCCAATGAGCTATTCTAGGCTAGATTTGGACATCGGGAAGGTGGTCAAAAGTCATCTTGAAGAGGACATTGCGCATTTGACCAAGGTCGCTGCGCGTTTGACAATTTTTCATACTTTTCACTATTTCATTCCAGGTTGAATTTTATCTATGGGAAATTCAATTTTTACCTATGTAATTGATCTAGATGATGTAATTATAATTTTTTTACTATAGATACATCAGTTAGATGGCCTATGTGGCATGTAATGAATTAGTTTGCTAGAGTGAGGGATGAGTCACTTTGACCACCTACACTCCAGCTATCAGTTCAACCTTTCTTGCAACTACTCCTCCACTCATGGATTCGACCCCTAATGCCTAGGATGATTTGGTTGTTGGCATATATTATGTATTTTCTCAGTCATTTTAGACGTTGGACTCAGCTAGATGCTTATGCTTTGAGTAGACATCATTTTGTATCAGTTTTAGCAGGAGATTAATGAAAAGTTGCAACTATTTCTTTGGGATCCATGTGGTATGATGCTCAGTTCATTTTTCCTTATGTTTTCATGTGTTAAAATGTATTGTTGAGTCCATTTCATCATTTCATGCTATTTATGTGAATGAATACAAGTCTGAAAGGCAGAATCCATAACTTCTATGCTTTGTTTTGGGTAGACATTTCACAGTCTATGTTTTCTTCAGTTTAGGAAGAATCCGTGTTGCTTACATGCTCTTTCTATCTATTCACCTATCTTCGAATCACTTCATCCATCAAACCCTAGAGTGCTGAGCCTTGTGCCTACCTTGCCCCATCGAAACCCTGCAATTTTGACCTAATTTCCTTACCTAAACTGTCAGGCTCCTCCTGATCCAGCAAAACCCCTTCAAATCAAATCAAACCTTGTGCTATTATACCTAGCCTAATATCATTTTCTTGATCTAGTCAGCTTGGTTGAGATACTTACGGAGATAGCCCTCTCCTAGCCTAGTAGGGCTAGCTATTTGGCTAAGCGTGGTTTGTGGTTACCCTGGCATTGCCTTCCTTCAGCCTAAGGTTCCTTTGTTAGCTCGTCGCTTATATTAAATCCTGACATTATTTACTAATTAATTACAATTATTTGTAATTAGGTCTCAAGCCCCACCAAATAAGTTTCCTGATTCCATCCGCACATCTCAACTGCACGATATCCCTCTGATCTCATACCCCCAGATCCGACGGTGTACAACCATATCGCACGGATTCATTGTCCAGCCGATAACAGCCCGAGAGCACGCAAGATTTGCGGTTTTGCCTGGGCATTGTTCTGTTATGTGGCGGCACCAGGTTAGATCGCGTGCTCGTGAAAAATACCACCCACCATCCAAAAGCAGTGCGATGGCACACAAAACCACCTCCCTGCCTAAACCAAAAACTGCCCATTGTTCATTTAATTATTTCCGTGAAAATGTGACCCTTACCCATTAAAAGGCTAAAAAATCCCCAAATTGCTCTTTTCACTCGTTTTTCACTGCAAATTGCTACTTAGCCATTTGCGACACCCTGAACCAGTGCGACCAATCTGACCATCTTCTTCCACCTGAAGATGCTTCAGATACCCAATTGAAGCAACCAATTAACAGTTGAAGCCACAATACCTTTTATATTCACCATTAAACCCAGTATGCACACCAAATCACCAATTTCCAGGTATTCTTGGAAAAAACCAAAATAGCGTGTGAATTTGAAAATGCACAGTTTTAATTGAAAGGTTAATTAATTGAATTAATTAAAAAACTTTCTTAAATTGAAGAGAAACCTACTATACACCCAAAACCCTATTTCACACACTGTAACTACCCTCCCACTATACCAGAGCTTCTAAACCTCACTCTTGAAACCTCTAAAAGCCTTGTTCAATTCAGTAAACCCAATTATGGCTTCCCAAACCTCTCTGGACGTGATACTTTTGCAAATCCCTCACCTAGATATCGACCACCTTGCATTAGCAGACCAGGAATTTCAAATCAAGGACACTGCTTCCCCTGCCTACCTTCTAAAGCTCCACTACTGGAGTAAGGACAAATTTTTGAACCATAACGATGTTATCCACCTTTGGGAGTCCAATTTTCCCAAGTATTTGTTCCTAGAAGTTCACCCATTCCCAGAAATCATTCACTTCTGCCAAGCTTGCCACATTCCTAGTCAAAGAGCCATTGTCACCCCTGACCAACAAGTTTTGTTCACCATCACTACAGAATCCATTAACCAAATGTTGCAAGTCCAACCAAGCCCAAATGAGACCCCACTTTCTATTGAAGGCTTGTTCGACCTCTATACCAAGTTAGACCTTCCCATGATAGTCCAAATTTTCCAAACCTTCAATAGAGGAGTGTCATACTCTTACAAAAAGTCCTCCATATGCTGCCACCATTTTTTCTAAGAGAGGCAGACAAATCACAACCATGCTTTCTTGCATTTTAGACTACACCTCTGATGAACATGTGGATGAGGTTGTTATTGCTTTCCACTCCATATTTTGCCCAGGAAAGCCTCCTGCTATAATGTACAACTATGCTCAGTTCATAGTAGATATAATGCATGAACAATTCATCAGACTACCAAATGAGAGAGTTTTAAAGTATTCTTCAATTTTATTTCATATGTTCCTCTACTATCAGTCAGACAAGTTTCCAAACAACATTGAGAAGTTGGACACCAAAGGCAACCCAAGATCAGTTATCTATTCGACACCAGTGATCCAACAATACTCCACTATTTTTTCCTACAAAGACTTCATTGATTTATTTGTGCATCTTATTGTAAACATGCTAACCAGTAGCTATCAGCCCAGGATCAGTCAGCAAATTAAAAGGTTTTACAGTTGGCAAAGAACAGTAAAGTGGGAGACTGGTATTTATACCAACACCACACAGAGATAAGGATATGTGGATGCCAATTGGCCCCCTACAAACTGCCCAAATACCTCCCGATGAGGTTATTTTCATTAGAGTACTTTAGGCAAATAATAAAATCTAATGAAGTTAACTTCTTGGCAACCAAGAAGAAAACTCAATTCAAAATGAAAAACCAATTGGGCTCCTTTATTTGTAATAATAGGGAAGTTGGACTAGAGGAAAATAAGATTCTACAACAGATGAAATCAAGAACAGTTTTATGTGGCAATATGACCCTCATGGAGTTATAAATAAGCTCAGGCTCAAGGTCAAATAGGGTCCTTTCATCCATCATTCTAAGCCAAACATTGAGATATTTGCCAACTAGTCAGAATGGTTGGAAAACACTTTGATAGACATGGAAAGTACTGTAGTTGATGTAGAGAATACATTAATTGATGTAGAAAAATATATTGATACAAGTTCCTTCCTGTAGGTTCCAGAATTAGGAGAACCAATGAATATTCCTCCTAATTTACAGACTCCAACAAATGAAGATAGAAATTCAAAGAGAACCAGGGAAGAAGGTTCTAGTTCAGCCATGGAAACCACAGATGAACAGTTTGAGATCGGTTACAGAAAGAGGCCCAAGCTTAATCCTGTAATTGAACAGGAAGACACCACTAACTCAGTGGAAATCACTGACACTAATATAATGGTGGGAAGAAGAAAAAGCCCATCAGCTTCAGAAGAAACACACTAGCCCTCAACATTAAACACTCAACTTATTGAGAGACAGCTCAGCATGGAGGTCTCTTCATTCACCAGGTATGTCGATAAAGAGAAGGATATCAAAGATAGATACAAGGAAATTAAGTTGAGGAATGAGAAATTGAAGGCTGAGACTTATGCCCAATACTTCAAGCAGACACCTACAAATCAAAACAGGTTGATATCAGCCTTTGACATCAAAACAGGAAAAATGTAGATGACATTCATGCAATCTATAGTCCAGCAGCCAAAATCATCAATAGACTATAGAAAAATAGATTTTGAAGTTTTGGCCAGGGATGTTCATCCCATTGACCAAATTGAGTTTCATAAATAGGCAGGTGAGATGATATTTTCCACCATGAACAATAAAGCTATGATTGCACATAAGCTTCAAAGTTCGTTGGATAATATCACCTCTCAGTACAAACTGGAAAAGGCCTCCTCAAGGGCAAGGATAACAAAATCAAGTCACTGGAAGACTTGGTGATTGAGCTTGGACATGATCCCAATGATGTCAAGACGACAGATAAGTTGATAAAGAAAAATAATGAGGATATTGTTGCTCTCAGAAAGCAACTGAAACTGCCTCATTCAGAGCACCCATAGACAAAAGAGGTCTTAGAAAGCCAAACTCATCAGGAGGAAATGATGGACCTTGTTCTCTAAATAAATGATCAGCTGAAGGAAATGGAGAAGGAGTTGGACAACTTAATACAGCTGAAACAGTCCATCGTCGAGACTGCCACTACCACTATCATTCCAATAGCCACCACAATGGTACCATCCACCTTGGCATCTTCATTGGCTCCTACAACTCCACTGGCTACAACACTACCAGTTGCCACAGCATCTGCATCAGCAACAGGTTCAACAATAGTAGTAGCTCAGCCAGGTGATGAGGCAAGTAAATTGGTCAAGGAAATGGTATGCATGTCCATTCAGACCACAAAAATAAACAAGTTGAAGGAAATGATAACCAGTCTAGAGAATGATAACAAGCTTGCACAGATTATGCACAAGGAAGAATTTCAAAAGTCAACTGGGTTGAATGAAAGGATGAAGAGATTGGAGAAAGAATTAATGTTAAAGGAGCAACTTAGCCGAGCTAAGAAATAGTAATGGGCCAATATCATTGACTGTCAATGATATTTGGCCATCCATTCAAGTAATTTTTGAACAAAACGACTTAGTGAAAGAGGCTACAGAAGCCATACAAAGAGTTAGGGAAAAACTGGGAGACATGCGAGAAGAAGCCGCCAGAATCATCCATTTCCTTAACTCCAAAAATAAATATGAATTACAGGAGTTGGAGATACCTGATAGGACTAGCACAATACTAGAGGTAAAAAAGGTCCTCATCAAGAGGAATTTGATGATGAACCTTGAGGATAAGTGCCAAACCATGCAGCTGGGTATAGAAAAGTTCATGGTTAAGTTTGATTTTTTTAGGCAAAAAGGTCTGCCAAATCCCTTGGTGATAAATGACAAATTGATGCCATAGGAAGACTACAACAGAAGGATAAGAGAGGTGGCAAGGAATCAGGTAAATACTTCATCTATGAAGGGGATGCCTATTGGAAAGGTTCTATATCAAACATTTGAGAACATGTTTCACCTCTAACATGACGTAAAACACTTCTTTGTGAGCAAGCCCACTTTTTCCAAGTATACAAAAGCAGATGAAACTTATAGGAAAATGGTAAATATTCAATTACTAGATGCAGACTCATGGGAAAAGTTAAATGACCTACTGTAAAAGTGCACAGTAAAAGTGAAAACAACATAGTAGAAAAAAAGTGACAAGTCAGCTAGGTAAAAGTGTATCACTTGAAAGGTCAAAGTAAAAAGAATAGCCAGCGTGAAGACCAACAGCAGTGTAGAGAATAAACAAAAAAATATCAGAGCATAAATACAGCACAACCAAATAAACAAAGATAGTATGTAGCAGTTGAACATCTATCTCTATCCTCTTGCATGAAGATATTTATTTCTCCTAGATTAATTCCCAAGACAGTTTGGGATATTTTGTAAATTATTTTTGTATAAAAATATCATAATTCGAAGTATTGGGTGTGAATTGCTAGACATTTGTAGAGTTGTATCAATCAGAAACCTGAGGGTTATTGTACCAATTTTTCAAGTCAGCAGACTTGACTGAGTAATAAAAAGATTGGATTACAGGATTCATGTGTTGAGCTATTACAGTGAAGTATTTTTTTTGTCAAATTTGTTATCTTCTTATGTATTACACAAACTTACATGTTATCTAAAGTGAACGGATTAACTGGAAATTTATATCATAATTTGTTTAAGTACACTCTGTTTTGAACAGTTGATCATTTCTATGTTTTCTTCTAATATTTGGATCTGATAATCCTTAATTGCTCTCCCATCTTGGTTGACCTCTTTCACTTCTTTCATTATCCGGCCTAAGGAACCCTTAATTGCTCCTTGGATCCGATTGAAACCAACTTCCTCATTCCAGCGTTAAGACATGTTACTTAGCTACCTTGCCCTGTAGACACTAGTTTTAGAACTTGCTCCAGTCTTGTTTGTCTTGACACTTGACTCCATATCCCAATGGTAAAATATATCCCTCTACCCATCTAAGTCAGTGATCTCACCACCAAATCCAAATCAAAACCCAAGTGTTATCATAACTAGCCTAAAATCAAATAACTAAAACAAAGTTAAATCATAAAGAGAGAGCCCTCTCTCAGAATTAGGAAGGCTACATCCTAATTTCCATAGTAGGTTTGTGGTTACCTCTAATCATTTCTTTCTTAACAACTCTAGAGTAATATTGGAGTGATAACATATGGCGACCATACTAGGGAATGAAACCAGAATCTCTGGTTTCGCAAACCAGTCCTCAGTCTAATAAGACTTTAAGGAAACCTTAAAATTCATCTTTTGCACCTTAAGGTCATTTTTAGCGTTGTCGTTAGAAAGTTTCAAAAAACAATTAAGAAATTAAAATTATGGCTCCCTAAAAGACTCACTATACCAGGGAGAATCCAGATCCAAACCCTGCCACAATAGTTGATGAACCTGACAGAATTTTAAGAAAATAAAAAAATGTAGAAACTCAAGCAAGTAGTAGCCAGTTAGTTAAATCAAATTCACTCCCCAAAGAATTATCAAATTTAGAGGACATTTAGTTTGATCTGACATTTGATCTTTCTTTGTTTAGAACCAAATCAAAAAATTCAATTCATGAAACTGTAATAGACCCTAATTTCATTCAATTCATTGAGTCAAAAAAGGTCCCTATACATCCTGATCTAGATCAACTTGTCTTGAATACTTTTGATAAACTAGAAACTTTAACCTCAACCTTGATAAGCCATATAGATGATGCATATCTTCAACAATCTATTGAATTAGTTGCCCTCACTGTTGTTGCCTCTGAAATTTCTACAGAATCCTCAAATACTATAAATACAGCTTCTTTTACTACCACCTTGCCTAGAATATCCACCACAGTTCATTCCCCTAAACCATTGATACCTTAGCTTCCTCTTCAATCAAGCATCTCAAGTTCATCTAGTTCATGTCCTACCATCTCAAGTCCTTCTTCAAGCACCACTACTTTTCCCCCTAGTCAAACCAAAATGTCAACCATGGCATATAGATATGCACCTATGGTCTTACCAGCACAGCTTCATGCCATGCCCCAAGATTACCAAAGCAAAATATTTTTGTTTGATGCTACTGGTCAGTATACTACCCAACAACATGTGAGCAAAATGACTGACTACTTCGAATTGCATGAAATCGATGAGTCTGATGTACAAATGAGGTTGTTTGCCCAAACATTGATAGGAGATGTTAAAAAATGGTTCAAAGGTTTACCAATTAATCATATTGCAGATTTATCTATTTTTATAGATTGTTTATTGATAGATGGGAATGAAAGAAAAACCCTCTACAAATACTATCTGAATATGATAACATTAGAAGAGATTCTAATGAATCAATTCAGGATTATTGTACTAGGTTTAATAGCATGTACAATGCAATCCCTGGTAATATTAAACCTCCACTAGACCTAGCATTGATCAAATTCCTAGATGGTTTTGACACTAACATGTCATACCAATTAAGGGAAAGAAACCCTAAAACATTAGAGTAAATGCAGAGTAATATTGTTAGTGTAGAAGCCAATGTACTAGCTAAGAAAGCTAGGATGAGAAATGAGAAATGAGTTGTCATTAAAGAGGAAATTTCCACTTCTGATGGTAAAATAGATAATTTAGGAAAGAGTGTAGAAAGAATAATGGATAGATTAGAAAACATGGAAAGAAAAACTCAATAGGAAAATCAACAGCCACCCCGAATCAGAAACCCCAACTTTAGGAAAGATCCTAACACTGGAAAAAATGCAATACCAGATCAGCAAACTAGACTGCCCCTCCAGGAAAACTATGTTGAGGGTTCACAAAACCATGAAGAAGAGGATGACACCCAGATAAACCTATTAGGGATTAAAAATGAAGATGTTGTTTTTCTTACTCAGGAAGAATAGGAATTGTACATGCTGCAACAATAGAAATTAGGATCCGGAGAATCCTTTGACTTCGAACAAGGCTATGAATCTGCTATATATGAGGTTCACAAACAATACAGCCTTAGAAGTAAAGGAATACTGAAATTCCCACTAAGAAATCAATCCAAACCCACACTAAAAAGATAACATAAGCTCTTGTGACCAAAGTTCTGCAAATTTTCCCAAGGGGAACTCAGGAGACTTCCAACCCAAAAATTGTAGATATGACTTCATCTGAAACTCAAACTGAAACTGTTACTCAAATCATTCCAAATAACAGAATTTAAAACAAAACTACTGAAACAAAAACTAAAGTTCCAAGTACTGAAAAAGAAGAACAAAATACACAGACCACATTTGCTAAGGAAGATCTCATCTAATCAGGCAAAACTCAATTTCCATTTAACATTAAGACTGAAATAGAAAAATTGAAAATATCAATTCCTTTAACCAAACTAGTGAAAAATGAATCATATAGAGCACAAATCACTGAAACATTAAATATAGGTGAAGCAGAGGATGTTGTAAACTTGAATGATGATCAACCTGAGTTATTGTTTGGTCCTGAAGTAAATGGCACACATCAGCAAGGGGGTATTCCTCCCTTCTACATGTTCATGATAAAATCTTACATAATGTTATGCTAGACTCAAGGGCATCCCATAACTTATTGCCAAAAACAATCATGGAGAGACTAAAATTATATATCACCAGACCATATAAGGACATGTTTTCCTTTGATTCTAGCCAAGTCAAGTGCCTTGGCCTGATTAAAGATTTGTGTGTGACTCTAATCCAGTGCCCAGCTAAGAGTATTGTGATGGACATAGTAGTTGTTGACATCCCACCCAAGTATGGAATGCTATTATCTCACTCTTGGGGAGCAAAATTACAAGGATCTATACAATTAGACATGTCATATGCCACCATATCTGTTTTTGGTCAACAAAGGAAACTTTACAGAGAAACATTGATGAAAAACATGGTGAGTAGTGTAGAAAAACCACATAATTTCCCTATATACTCCATGCATTTTGATATGGACTCTTTTATCTTGTACAATTCAGGCAATGGAAAAAATGAAATCACAGCTATAGAACAAAAATACAAAGCACCTGATAGTGAAAATATTTTTCATGAGTCTCTATGGCATTTAGATTTTGATGGATCTATGAATAGATTAGGAGCAGGTGCAGGAGTTTGGATTTACAACATAGAGAATGATCATTATGAAGGTTGTGCCTTTAGATTAAACTTTAAATGCACAAACAACATGGAAAAATATGAAGCTCTAATCTTAGGACTACAAATGGTTAGAAAATTGGGAGCCAAGAGAGTTTCTATCATGGGAGACTCAGAATTGATTATAAAACAAATCAAAGGTGAATACTCTATGAATAATCCCAAACTTAGCCAATATAGAGAGATTATCCTAGATTTGATTAAGGACTTTCTCGAAACTGACTTTGTTGCCATTCCTAGGAAACAAAATATGCAAGCTCACAGTCTGGCCACTTTTGCTAATACCTATAAATTGTCTTTTCAACCCAACCACCAGTACATTGCAGAAGTGAGACATGGGCCTGTTATACCTGATAATTTGAAATATTGGCAGATTTTCTCACAAGATTCTCAAATTTATGATTTCATGAATGCTAAAGGAGAGTTTCAAAATTGTAATATAGATACATATTATACAGTAGAAAATGACATAAATAGTGAAAAAGATATAAATGCTTTAGATATGAATAAACCCACTAATTTCACTAAAGTATAAATAGATAACTTAGAAAAGGTAGAAATAGAAGAGATAATGAATGATGATCCTAAAATTTTAAACCTTAAAGATTACTTTTTGCCCAAGGGATTAGCCCTATTAGAAGATTTGTTTGATTCAAATGATATAGCTAGGAAACCAAAAATGGAGCCTTTAAGAGCAAACATAGAAGAATGTAATATAAGAACTGAAGAAAAACCCGAAATTATCAAAATATCCAAATCATTACCTTTAGATGAAAAATTGAAATACATAAATCTATTCAAAGAGTTTCAAAATGTCTTTTCCTGGAGATATGAAGACCTTAAGTCTTATGACACCAGCATAATTCAACATACCTATCAAAGAAGACCATAAACCTTTTAAACAGAAGCTTAGGAGAATTAATCTAGTTCTTATGCCACTCATTGAAAATGAAGTAAAAACGATGTATGATGCACAGCTCACAGCACCCATTAGATATTCATATTGGGTCTCTAACTTAGTCACTACTAGGAATAAAGCAAGAGAAATCAGACTTTGTGCTGATTTCAGAAACTTGAACAAAGTTTTAATAAAAGATAACTTTCCTCTCCCAAAAATGGACCACATTCTTTAGAGGGTAGTAGGCTCATCCAGAATTTCATTGCTTGATGGATTTTTTGGATACAAATAAATCTTAGTTCAACTAGAGGACCAAGCAAACACTGCATTTACTACTCCTTGGGGTACTTTCATGTATTTGAAGATGACTTTTGGATTAATGAATGCAGGAGAAATATTCCAAAGAGCTATGGACATAGCCTTTACCAAAGAAATCCATGACTTTCTAGTTGTTTACCAAGATGAAATCACAGTCTTTTCCAAATCAGATAACGAACATCTAGATCACCTAAGAAGAGTTTTCATTAAATGCAGAAAATTTGGTATTTATTTAAATCCCAAAAAGGCACTCTTTGGCCTAGAAGAAGGTAAACTCTTGGGACACATAATATCCAAAGATGGAATTAGAATAGATCCAGCTAGAATAGAGGCAATCCTAACCATCACTCATCCTAAAAACATCAAAGAATTACAGTCATTCTTAGGCAAAATAATTTTCCTTAGGAGATTCATTTCTAATTTAGCATAATTAATTAGAGAGTTAAACAACATGTTAAAGAACGATTCAGCACTTAAGTGGATAGTAGAGGCTAAAGAATCTTTTAAGGAAACCAAAGAATCCCTTACCAAAACTCCAGTCCTCATAAGTCCTAATTTCCAAAAAGATTTTATAATTTTTTCTTTTGCTTCAAAACATACTATTGCAGCAGTCTTGTTGCAAAAGAATGATCAAGGTTATGAGTAACCTATTGCATTTTTTAGCAAATCTTTGAGAAATTCTACGCTAAAGTACAACATAATGGAAAAGCAAGCACTTGCTTTAGTAAAAGCTACTAAAGATTTTAGAGTATACATCTTGTATTCACACATCATTGCTTGTGTTCCAAATTCAGTAGTAAAGGACATTCTAACACAGGATGGGCCTGAAGTAAATGGAGGCAAATGGATTGCCATTATTTTGGAATATGATAAAGAAATAAAGCCTGTAAAAATTATCAAAGGCCAAGGTTTAGCTAAAATCATGGCTGAATTGAACTATCAGGCCTTAGATATAAATTTCATTGGTGCCCTAGATGATCAAGAAGAGATGGCGACTCCAGAGATCAATGAACCTTTTATAGATTCACCTTGGTATGAAGATATCATATTTGTCTTACTAAACTTACAAGCTCCTCCTGGTTTATCTAGAACTAAAGCTAAATTTTTGAAAATGAAATCAATGAAGTATTGTATCATAGATAATGCTTTATTTTGGAAAGATAATGGTGGAATTCTATTAAATTGTTTATTAAAGATGAAGTTGACAATGTCTTGCAAAAATTTCAAGCAGGAGATTGCGAAGGACACCTATATTGGAAAACTATTGCTGATAAGATCCTAAGCGCAGGTTTTATTGGCCCACCCTTTGTGCACATGTCAAGAAACATGTGACCTCCTGTCACAAGTGCCAAATATTTGAGTGCAAAAGGAAACTCTTACCACTACCTCTCAAACCCATCTCCACAGAAATGCCTTTTCAACAATGGGGTTTAGACTTCATTGGGGAAATTCACCCATCCTCCTCAACCCAACATAAATGGATTTTAACAACCACTGGTTACACTAAATGGATAGAAGTCATCCCTTCTAGACAAGCCACAGACTCTGTCATCATTTCATTCCTTGGGAACAACATCCTTTCTAGATTTGGATGCCCCCAAAAGCTCATTACTAATAATGCAGCTACTATTAAATCCAAGAAAAAGGTAGACTTTTGTAAAAAATATCACATTACCCTTGGCCATTCCACTACCTATTACCCTCAAGGTAATAGACTTGCAGAATCCTAAAATAAAATCATGGTTAATATCATCAAAAAATTGCTAGAAGACATGGAACAAAAAGTTGGTCAATGCCTTATGGGCAGACAGACTCACTACTAAAAATTCCATTGGTACATCTCCTTATCAGCTAGTATATGGTATGGATGTTGCTTTTCCATCCTCTTTAGGAGTACAGTGATGAAAATTATCCAAGGGTTGCAAGTAGAACCAAATGATATCCAAAGGAGGATAAATCAAATAATACACTTGCAGCAAACCAGAGAAGAAGTCTATGTCAAGTCACAAGTAATCTAGGATAAAATCAAGAAGATTTTTTACAAGAAGACCAAAGTTGATGATTTTTACATAGGTGATAAGGTTCTCAAATGGGATTCTAGAAGAGAAGAGAGAGGCAAATATGGCAAATTTGATTTCCTATGGCAAGGCCCTTACATCATTTATGGTTACAGAGGTAACAATGCATTTTTCTTGAGATAGATGGAACAGATCTACTAGGAGGACTAGTCAATAGTAGAATGTTGAACCACTACTTACCCATAGATTTACAGTATTCCATTTTATTTTGCTCATTGTATATAACATTGTAGAGTTTAGATTTGGATTGGATGATAATTTTTTGAAGTTGAAGCCTAGAGAGAAGGCCCTGAGCTTTGAAAGATGTACCATCATATGTATCAATAAAGCAGAATCATAGAGGAGAAAGTTACAAGGTGATTATAGTCAAAGATTTAAAGGCTACTGATATTAAAGTTCTTGACATTTCACCAGGAAATGCCATCCCCATGTGGAGCCACTATTAGGGTCCTATAATAATAGGATTCATAATTTTGAATTGGCTATGGTTAGTCTTATAGTATTGTACATACCTTTGCTTTCTGCAAAATGTTTTCCATATTAAAAATTAAAAAATGTAAAGAGGGTATGTCCTAAAAGAATAATCAAAGGACAAAAAGAAAGAAAGAAAATATCAAAAAAGTAAAAAATATGAACCCTAAAAAAAGAGATAAAATAGATCATGAAAGTGTGCAAATTCAAATTTCAATCCTTTCGATTTATTTTGTAAATTAAGATTGTGTGCAGCTTGTCAAAAATGCCACAATCCATGATGGTAAAATATCTTAATCTTGACTCATTCATGCTTTAACTTTCATGTTGATAGATAGAGAATAAAGATCTAGCCAAACTGTTTAACCTTGGCAGATCAGTAGTTAGGTAGAGAATAAGAATGAGCTCATTAGCTTAATCTGAGCCATTGGAAGTTATAAGGTTAGAATTAGATAGTTTGCTTGTCAAAAGAAAAGGAAATAAAGGGTTAGCAAGCTCAAACACACTCAATAAATGAAGAGAAAATGTTAGGCTAAATAGAGGGTAGGTAGAAAAATGTTGCAAACGTGCAAGGTTGCTAAATCAAAAGCATATTTATCATGCTTAATCCTATGTTTCATGTGCGAGAGGAATTGTGAGAAAGAAAGGATATTCACCAAGCTTGTTTACTAATTTCCCCTCATTTCACAACACCCCCACATACTTATTTGTTAATTTCCCCATTATCCCTTCATTTCTTATAAATACCCTTTTTTTCCCTCATTTTGACCTTTACCCCTTGGTTTCACACATTTCCCTAGAAATTACTCTTCAAAAAATCATCCCCCTCCCAAAACTCTTTTCCCTAGTGTGAAACTCATTCTCCATTACAAATATCACTTCCCCCCTTGTTAATTTCCTTCTTTCCTCTCAAAAACCCTTTATCCTAAGTTTTTATCCCCCCGCATTATGTAATTAACATCCCCACTTCATATTTCTCTGATACCCTTTTTAACCCGCCAACCCTTGATGCAGTTAAAAAACCCCCACCACATAACCCATGGTCCCACCTTTATTAGCCCACTGCTTATATTAAATCTTGAAATTATTTACTAATTAATTACAATTATTTGTAATTAAGTCCCGGGCCCCACCAAATCACTTTCCCTATTCCATCTATGCATCTCAATTGCGCAATATTCCTCTGATATCCTACCCCCAGATCCAACGGTGTATAGCCATATCAAACGGATTCACTGTCCAACCAATAACAGCCCGAGAGCATGTGAGATTCGTGGTTTTGCATGGGCATTATTCTGCTACGTGGCAGCACCAATTTAGATTGTGTGGTCACGAAAAATATCGCCAGCCATCCAAAAGCGGTGCGATGGAACATAAAACGACCTCCCCGCCTAAACCAAAAACTACCTAGTGTTCATTTAATTATTTCCGCACCAAAATGTGACCATTACCCATCAAAAGGCTAAAAAATCCCCAAATTGCTCTTTTCGCATGTTTTTCACTGCAAACTACTGCTTAGCCATTTGCGACACCTTGAACCTCTGCGACCAATTTGACCACCTTCTACCTCCTGAAGATGCTCTGGATACCCAATTGAAGCAACCAGTTGATAGTTGAAGCCACCATACCATTTGCATTCACCACTGAACCTAGTTTGCACACCAAATCACCAATTTCCAGGTATTCTTGGAAAAAACCAGAACGACCTGTGAATTTGAAAATGCACATTTTTAATTGAAAGGTTAATTAATTTAATTAATTAAAAAACTTTCCAAAATTGAAGGGAAACCTACTATACACCCCAAACCCTATTTCACAGACTGTAACTACCCTCCCACTGTACCAGAGCTTCTAAACCTCACTCTTGAAACCTCTAAAAGGCTTGTTCAATTCAGTAAAACCAATTATGGCTTCCCAAACCTCTCTGGACGTGAGACCTTTGCAAACCCCTCACCTAGATATTGACCACCTTGCATTAGCAAACAGAGACTTTCAAATCAAGGACATTGCTTCCCATGCCTACCTTCTAAAGCTCTATTGTTGGAGTAAGGACAAATTTTTAAACCAGAATGATGATATCCACCTTTGGGAGTCCAATTTTCCCAAGTATTTGTTCCCATAAGTTCACCCATTCCAAAAATCATTCACTTCTACAAAGATTGATACATTCCTAATCAAAGAGCCATTATCACCCCTGACTAGCAAGTTTTGTTCACCATCACTGCAGAATCCATTAACCAAATGCTGCAAGTCCAACCAAGCCCAAATGAGACCCCACTTTTTATTGAAGGCTTGCTTGACCTCTATACCAAGTTAGACCTTCCCAAGATAGCCCAAATTTTGCAAACCTTCATCATACAGGAATGTCATACTCCTACATAAACTCCACCATGTGTTGCCACCATTTTTTCTGAGAGAGGCAGACAAATCATAACCATGATTCCCTGCATTTTAGGCTACACCTTTGATAAACATGTTCATAGCAGATAGAATGCATGAGCAATTCATCAGACTATCAAATATTGAGTTTTCAAGTATTCTTCAGTTTTATTTCATATGTTCCTCTACTATCAGTCAGACAAGTTTCCAATCAACATTCAGAAGTTGGACACCAAAGGAAACCCAAGATCAGTTATTTATTGGACACCAGTGATCCATCAATGCTCCATTGTTTTTTCCTACAAAGACTTCATCGATTCATTTGTGCATCCTGTTGTAAACATGCTAACCAGTAGCTATTAGCCCAGGATTAGTGAGGAAATTAAAAGGGTTTTACAGTTGGAAAAGAATAGTAAAGTGCAAGACTAGTATTTATACCAGCACCACACAGAGATAAGGATATATTGATGCCAATTGCCCCCCTACAAACTGCCCAAATACCTCCCCATGAGGTTATTTGCATTAGAGTACTTTAGGCAGATAATAAACCTTGATGAAGTTAACTTCCTGGCATCCAAGAAGAAAACTCAATTCAAAATGAAAAACCAATTGGGCCCCTTTATTTGTAATAATAGGGAAGTCAGACCAGAGGCAGATAAGATTCTACAACAGATGAAATTCAAGAACAGTTTTATGTGGCAATATGACCCTCATGGAGTCATAAATAAGCTCAGGCTCAAGGTCAAATTGAGTCCTTTCATCCATCATCCCAAGCCAAACATTGAGAGATTTTTCAACTAGTCAGAATGGTTGGAAAACACTTTGATAAACACGGACAATATTGTAGTTTATGTAGAGAATACATCAATTGATGTAGAAAAATAGATTGATACAAGTTCCTTCCTCTAGGTTCCAAAATTAGGAGAACCAATGAATATTCATCCTATTTTACAGACTCCTACAAATGAAGAAAAAAATGCAAAGAGAACCAGGGAAGAAGGTTCTAGTTTAGCCATGGAAACCACAAATGAACTGTTTGAGATTAGTTACAGGAATAGGCCCAAGCTTAATCTTGTAACTGAACAGGAAGACACCATTAACTCAGTGGAAATCACTGACACTAACATAATGGTGGGAAGAAGAAAACGCCCATCAACTTCAGAAGAAACACACCAGCTCTCAACATCAAACACTCAACTTATTGAGAGACAACTTAGCATGGAGGTCTCTTCATTCACCAAGCCTGTGGATAAACAGAAGGATATCAAAGATAGATACAAGGAAATTAAGTTGAGGAATGAGAAATTGAAGGTTGAGACTTATGCCCAATAATTCAAGCAGACACCTGCGAATCAAAATAGGTTGATGTCAGCTTTTGACATCAAGACAGGAAAAACGCAGATGACATTCATGCAACCTACAGTCCAGCAGCCAAAATGATCAATAGACTATAGCAAAACAGATTTTGAAGTTTTGGCGAGGGATGTTCATCCCATTGACCAAATTGAGTTTCATAAACAAGAAGGTGAGATGATCTATTCTACCATGACCAAGAAAGCTATGATTGCGCATAAGCTTCAAAGTGCGTTGGATAATATCACTGCTCAGTACAAAATGGAAAAGGCCTCCTCACAAACTAAGGACAACATAATCAAGTCACTGGAAGACTTGGTGATTGAGATTTGACATGATCCCAATGATGTCAAGACTGCAGATAAGTTGATAAAGAAAAAGAATGAGGATATTGTTGCTCTCAGAAAGAAACTGAAACTGCCTCATTTAGAGCACCCATAGACGAAAGAGGCCTTAGAATGCCAAACTCATCAAGAGAAAATGATGGACCTTTTTCTCTAGCTAAATGATCAAATGAAGGAAATGGAGAAGGAGTTGGACAACATAATATAGCTGAAACAGGCCAAGCTCGAGACTGCCATTCCCACTTTCATTCCAACATTGACCACAACAGTACCATCCACCTTGGTAGCTTCATTGGCTCCTACAACTCCACTGGCTACAGCACTACCAGCTGCCACATCATCTACATCAACAATAGGTTCAACAATAGTAGCAGCTCAGCCAGGTGATGAGGCAAGTAAATTGGTCAAGGCAATGGAAGACATCTCCATTCAAACCATAGAAATAAACAAGTTTAACGAAAAGATAACCAGTCTAGAGAATGATAACAAGATTGCACAGATTATGCACAAGGAAGAAGTTCAGAAGTCAACCAAGTTGACTGAAAGGATGAATAGCTTGGAGAAAGAATTAGCGTTAAAGGAGCCACTTGTCCAAGCTTAGGAATAGTTATGGGCCAATATCATTGACTCTGTCAATGATATTTGGCCATTCATTCAAGTAATTTTTGAACAAAATGACTTAGTGAAAGAGGCTATAGAAGCCATACAAAGAGTTAGGGAAAAACTAGGAGACATGCCAGAAAAAGCCACCAAAACCATCCATTTCCTTAACTCCAAAAACAAATATGAATTGCAGGAGCTGGAAATACCTAACAGGACTAGCACAATACTAGAGGTAAAAAAGGTCCTCACCAAGAGGAATTTGATGATGAACCGTGAGGATAAGTGCCAAACCATGCAGTTGGGTATAGACAGGTTCATGGTTAAGTTTGATGTTTTGAGGTAGAAAGGTCTGCCAAATCCCTTGGTGATAAATGACAAACTGATGCCACAAGAAGACTACAATAGAAGGATAAGAGAGGTGGCAAGGGATCAAATAAATACTTCATCTATGAAGGGGATGCCTACTAGAAAGGTTCTATATCAAACATTTGAGAACCTGTTTTACCTCCAGCATGAGGTAAAACACCATTTTGTGAACAGGCCCACTTTTTCCAAGTATACAGAAGCAGATGAAATTTATAGAAAAATGGTAAATATTCAATTACCAGATGCAGGCACATGGGAAAAGTTAAATGACCTGCTGTAAAAGAGCACAGTAAAAGTGAAAACAACATAGTAGAAGAAAAGTGACAGGTCAGCCAGGTAAAAGTGTATCAGGTGAAAGTGTATCAGGTGAAATTGTATCAGTTGAAAGGTCAAAGTAAAAAGAATAGCCAGTGTGAAGACCACAACAGGGCAAAGAATAAACAGCGAAATATCAGAGATTAAAGACAACACAACCAAATAAATAGGGACAACATGCAGCAGTTGAACATCTATCTCTATCTTCTTGCATGAAGATATTTCTTTCTCCTAGATTAGTCCCAAGATAGTTTAGGATATTTTGTAAATTATTTTTGTATAAAAACTTCATAATTCAAAGTATTGGGTGTGGATTGCTAGACATTTGTAGAGTTGTATTGATCAGAAACATGAGGGTTATTGTATCAATTTTTCAAGTCAACAGACTGGACTGAGTAATAAAAATATTACATTACAGGATTCATGTGTTGGCTATTACAGTGAAGTATTTTATTTATCAAATTTGTTATCTTCTTATGTATTACACAAACTTACATGTTATCTAAAGTGAATGAATTAACTAGAAATTTATCTCAGAGTTTGTTTAAGTACACGTTGTTTTGAACAGTTGATCATTTTTATGTTTTCTTCTGATATCTGGATCTGAGGATCCTTAATTTCTCTCCCATCCCAGTTGACCTCTTTCACTTATTTCATTATCTAGCCTAAGGATTGCTCCTTGGATCCGATTGAAACCAACTTCATCATTCCAGCCTTAAGACCTAAAATTACTCATCTACCTTGCCATGTAGACACTAGTTTTAGAACTTGCTCCAATCCTATTTGTCTTGACACTTGGCCTCATAGGCCAATGGTAAAAGACATCCTTCTACCCATCTAAGTCAGTGATCTCACCACCAAATCCAAATCAAAACCCAAGTACAATCATAACTCGCCTAAAATCAAATAACTAAAACAAAGTTAAATCATAAAGAGAGAGACCTCTCTGAGAATTAGGAAGGCTAGATCCTAATCTCCAAAGTAGGTTTGTGGTTACCTTTAATTATTTCTTTCTTGCAATAGATAAAGTTTATATAATCGTATTTGTCATTAAACCGCAAAAAATTCCTTTTATGTCAATTACATAGAATCTGGTGGGTCAAATTCATCAACTAACCACACAAATTTAGAACTTTTTTCCTTTTTCATCTCTTACAATTTATTTTCCCATGTCTTAACAAAGTTTGGATATGCAAAGGATCTAGAAACCGGTAATTCCTTTAATATGTGAATTACCAAAAGTCTAGATCTAGATGCCATAAAATTGGAAAGCCCAAATGTTGAAAAAATTACTTGGAGGTTGAAATATTCCTTTTGTTGGTGGTCGAAAAACACATTCTTCAAGGCCAATTAGCCAAATTTAGGGGTTTTCTCCATTAATATTTTGGGTGAAACCTAGAGGTGGACATTGACGATCCAACAGACTTATCTTTATCTAGATACAAAAGTCTAGAAGTGGTTTATTCATTTGGACCTAAAAGTCTAAAAATTTGGAACTTCTTTAAAATGTACACTTTGGAAAAAATCTTGATATCCGGATCCAAATCCTACCTAAACCTTTGAATGTGGAACCTTGATGTGGAACTTCAAAGATCGACATGATGCATTACTTCTTGGGGTTTGAGGTTGGATAGAGACTAGGGGATATTTTCCTTATACTGGGTAAGTATGGAGTTCAAATCGAACAAGGTCTTCGATGGAGGGATGTAAACCCATGGCCACACACATGAACATCGATATGAAAAAGCTTATAACTTCATATTTGGAGTTAGGGGATCCCACGATGCACAAGCATTTGATAGGTTCATTAATGTATTTGGTCAACACCAGGCTAAATATATCTTTTGTAGTGAATACCTTGAGTCAATTCATGATGAAGCCAAGGGAAGAGCATTAGGTAGCAAAAAAACATGTGCTTAGGTATTTGAGTGGCACAATGGATTATGGTTCAAGATATGTTGGAGATAATGAAGAGAATTTGTAGGGTTGTTTCAACTTAGATTGGGAAAGTAATGCAACAATCAAGAAGAACACCTCCAAGTGCCACTTTAGCTTGGGATTAGCTGTGGTATCATGGCTCAACAAGAAGTGGACTTCCACAACACTTCGATCATTAGAAGAAATGTTGTTCCTTAAGATGTTCCTAGTTGGGGAACTATGACAAGTGTTGGGATGGGGTCCCCTATGTCAGTTTTGGGGTTAAAAACCCAAGTTTTGATGTAAATTTTGGTAAAATATGTAAAGTCTCTGCGATTTGTGGGAAGCATGTAGGTAATTAGGAGTAAAATGGGTTTTATCCCCTTGTTTATGTAAAGTTGAGTCAGTTTTAAGATCCACCCTCGGTCCGCGGACCATGGGATTGTATGTAAAAAGCTATAAATAGGTGTGTCTTAGAGAGTCTAAGGCATGTCTATGTCTGGAAGAGGAAAAAGGGCAAGTAAGAAGTAGGTAGATAGAAGGAGAAAAGCTACACAACTAAGTGCGTGGAAGCCTAGAGTAGAATCCACAGTTGATTGCGTAGACCCTTGTAGCTGAGTGCGCAGGGCATTTTTGAGTCTGTAACCCCATATTGAAGATCAATAAAGTAGATTGTTGAAGAATTCATATGTTTATCTATTTACTTATGTTTAATTATGATTGTGATATATGTTGTGATTTAATAATGTCTTTATGAATATTGATCTATTGATGCGGGACCCTATGGGATACATCTTGATAACTATATGCAATGCATGTTAAATACTTTCGTGAATATTATAATACATTTTGTTATGTTTATTAAATACATCCGTAGATCTGTGCGAGCTTAGATATAGGGTTATTTTATGGTGTGCATAAGTGGATGATTCATCTGTTAAGGGTCCATAAAGACCTATTGTAGACCTTCGCGAAGGACTAGAGGCCATTTAAAGGAAGTTGCAGTACTAAGCCCTAGGGGCTTATAGATCTACACGAAGGCATATCTAGGGAAATAAAAGACATCACACTAATCTCTGGATGCAGAAAATTGGTTCCAGCATCCCCCCATACTGCTTCGGATGAGAATTCAACCTGCGCTATGCGGGTTGATGCTGAAAGAGCTAGTAGTGTAGGGTTTTGTTTGGCGCAATTATCTCTAAACCTAGGTTAGGACCCACTAAGCCAACAAATGGTTCCATTGTCAGGACCTGGACCTGCTTAAGGAGATGTGTGATATCGCATCACTGGAATATGGCCAAGAAGCAAATTGAGAAGTGGTTGGATAGAAAAATTCATGAATTTGTGGCATAGGAGAACAAGAATCTGTGCATGTCAAAGGAGCAGTGGTTGGACAAATATTTGTATACAAAATACATTAAATTTTCTTCTGCACCTTCCCGATCGAACTATACGAGTGGATAGCTAAGTTGGCAGACGGCCAAGGAAGGTGGAAGCTTGATGGTCCAATAGTGTGGACTCCAGAACTAGTACAACTATTAGAAGCCTCAGAAGACAAGATCGCGTGCGATGTCAACTGCTAGCTTGATCGAGTTATAGGAGGATTTGTTACAGAGTTCGCAGTTGATACCGCAGTCAACTACAGCAAAGCAGAGCGGCAGTACTTCAAGGGACCGCAAGGTAAGTATCTCAAATCTTTGAATTCCTAGATTAAGATGCTCTTGTGTGAGAAACACGTTATGTCATTTCATTGATGTTTGGAGCTACGCGAAGTGGAAAACTCTTTAGAAATCAAGAGAAAGCAGGTCCTGAATATAGCCCGTTGATTGGACCTCCTTCGAGTGACAACGAGGGAACGGTACAGACCTCACCGCAAAGTGTTGTCCAGCTGATAAGACAGGGTTTTCCACGGATAAATCATCCATCCACTCCACCTCGACCTTCACCTCCACAGCATACACCTTCGCCCACACCTCCGCCACCACCACCGCTATTCAACATGTCTAACTCAATAAAGATGCCAATTTTCAAGGGTATAGGGAGCGAAGATACATCTCAGTTCTAGTTTGTTGTGAATGCTTTGTGGATCGGGTAGTGGATCACTCATGATAACATAAAGAAGGCACAGTCAGTTATTGCTCTCCAGGACCACACACTGACATGGTATATTAAGTACGGTGTTGATCATCCTGTAGCGACGCTAGCAAAGACTAAGGATATTTTCAACAAAGAGTTTAGTAAGCCTAAGTCTGACTCACAGTCAGTGGTTGGATTTAAGGAAATCACGGTCAGGGTTGATGAAAAGCCTTGGGAGTTAGATCAAAGGTTGAAATGTGCGATCCGCGAAGCTAATATGTAGCTCACAGATGGACAGCACTGCGAATGGTTTATAGCCTTGCTTCTACCCCACTTGAGGATTGCTCTGTCGTAGCAAAAGATAGGAACTCAGATAGAAGCCCTAGAAATCGTGATGAGATTGCATGGGACACCTATTCAAGACATGACTTTGGGAGTCCAACAAATTCACACACAGTTGGAGAACCTCTACTTGGAATTGCGGATATTGAAGAAAGAGAAGGAGACTAAACCAGAGGCGCGCGAGGAATTCTGGTGCTTGAAATGTAAAAGCTAGAGGTGTGATAAAGACCATTGTCTAGTATTTGCGAACTATATCACTGGAGGGGGCCAATTCCCTTGAGACCAGAGGCTCCAGCAGGACCAAGCATGGGGGCCCTGCTATGGTGTGTTATTTTTCAGGTAGCTGGAAAACACACAACAGATAATTGTCATTTGCTTCAAAATTTTGTTTAGATGCCACAATAGTTGTTCTGCAAATTTTGCAATTCAGTGGACCATGATGAGCACCACCGCCGTAGCTATGAACTAATTATGGAAAGAACACCTACCTACCAAATGCAAGCAGAAACTCAACCTCCAGATCAGGGCATCTGAGGAGCGTGTGGGGGTTATCAATGAAGAGGATGGGCCCAAGGAGGAGAATGACTTTGTAGAGGTCGCAGACATGTTATTTTCTATAGTTGTGGGACACCAGGGCACTACGCGTGGGAGTGTCCAAATCAAACATGCCCATCCTGCCAATATTGCAGCCAGTTTGACCACACTATAGAAGAATGCCCTGTGCTGATAGCTAAGATGCAGGAGAAGAAGGCACAACCTCAGTAAACCATGTAGAAATTACAAATGATGAGAGCTGAGCCCCGCGAGGAAGATCCAAATGTGAATATCGTGCTGAGAAGTGGAATAAAGACTAGCGATTACAGGGAAAACAACTTGAAGAGGAAGGATGGGTCTCAAAGGACCCAGAAAAGGAAGTTGGCTTTGATATGGCACGTGCAAAGGAAACGTTTATGAAAGCCAAGAAAAACTTCACTGAGGCCTCCATGTCAGGAAGCTAGTACAAGGTACCAGAAACTAGCTTGCCTATAGAGGTTGATCCCTCTATGCTCACCACATTCTTGGAGACCTGCATGAAACTTCTGCGTGATAGAAAAGTTGTGAAAGGACTACAGGAATTGATAAACAAGTGTGCTGGAAAAGAAAACACCCCTAATGGACACTATGTGGTTAGAAAAATTGACAAATGTAAGGCAAGAACAAGGTGTGAGATGAGGCTCACCACATAGATAGGAGACTACGAGATGGACTAGGTCATTTTGCATCTGGCGTCTATCACGAATGTTTTGCCTAAACAGACATGGGAGAGAATGGGGAGATATGTACTATAGTGGTCTTCAATCAAGCTTAGAATGGAACACCAGTAGAAGGTCATCCCTACGGGATAACTACATGGAGTAACAAGATATAAGGTGCGAGCGCACTGGCTGATTTTGAAGTAATAGAAATCGTTGAAGACAACAATCCATACCCCGTTCTCCTAGGAATTGATTGGGCCATGGATATGAATGGGGTCTTCAACTTGAAGAAGAGGACAATGTCATTTGAGAGGAAATTGCTTCGGGTGGTAGTACCATTGGACCTGTAGAAAGACTGCACTAAACTGAACCAGTCCGCAACTATGAAGAGAGTGATGATGACTTGGATCAGATCTACAAAGTCACTGCGCAAGATCAAGACTGGATTAATCCAACAACTAATGGATGGATTGCATGGGACCAAGAAAGTTCATGTACCTCGGATTCAGATGAAGAGTTAGAGCACTGGTAGAATAGGCTACATGAAGTATCTACGCTACACTGCAACATGATGACTAAATCGTTGCATTGTGTGTCAACAGAGGTAAGAAATTTACCCTATTATGATGGTTTAACTAACATATATAAGTTTTTTGATGCCTTTGAACACGAAGTCCCTCAGGATCATCGATTCCAAGCACTAGATTTGGTGTTGCGCATTACACCCGCACGATGGTGGGGTACACACAAGGACAGCTTCGATGAAAGACGAGATTATAGAAGGATGATGAGGTTGCGATTTGGTCATCCTAAAATTCGACTGACTGAGAAATACAATGGGAGAAATGACCAGCACGATAATTTAGATAAGTGGACTAAATCTTATGGAACGGAGCTGCAGTCGGAGTGGGTGCACTTATTCTGTCATACTTTGGATACAATTCCTATGAATTGGTATCTAGAAACGAAGCTCTGCCATGGCACCACAGAGTGGGATATATTAAGGGAAGGATTCTTAATGACCTTCAATTTTGAAGATGGGTTCAAGAGAATTGATGAAGCTCTACAGGATATTAAGGCAGTGATCTTGAGAATCCCGCATGAGCCTTTGGAGTGGGTTCAACGAGATTGGAGCACCCAGCTGCTCCATACAATGAAATTCTATAATGTGACCACTGAGGGGGAGGATGAAGATCCAAGAAATATTAATATTCCAGAGGAAGAAATCCATTGCGAGGTCAAAGGTTCGCAAATAGAGAACCCGGACATCACCGTGTCATTGAAAACCAAGAAAGTAAACACTGTTACTGAAGTAGAGCCAAAATTTGCGAAGATTGGGGATTACTAGGATAATGCCACAATGGATAAAGTTGTTGAGTTACTCCATGAGTACCAGGATATTTTTCCCACCAAGTTTTCAGACCTGAAGGGCATCATAGGCGACTTAGGTGTGATGAAAATCACTTTGAAACCGGACGTGAATCCTATTAAGCAAAGGTCATATCGCCTTAATCCCAAATACAAGGAAAAGGTTTGCTTGGAGTTGGATAAGATGCTAGAAGCAGGCATCATCGAACCTATAGAAGAATCTGATTACGTGAACCCGATGGTGGTTCAGGAGAAGAAACAAAAGGGGAAAATAAGGATTTGCGTAGATCTGAGGAAACTTAATGATGTTTGTATCCATGACCCATTCCCAACATCGTTTACAGATGAAGTATTGGACAATCTTGAAGGGTAGGAGGCCTATTTGTTCACTGATGGGTTTTTGGGGTACCATCAAATCAAGACTGCGCCAGAGGATAAGAGAAAAATAACCTTCGCGACAAAATAGGGTTGTTTCTAGTATAATGTAATGTCGTTTGGACTCAAGAATGCGCCTGCGATATTCTCTCACGTAGTGATAGCAACATTTAAGGAGTTCATTCATAAGTTCTTGGAGGTGTATTTTGATGACTAGACGGTGTTCGGCTTAGCGAAGCACCATGTATAAAGTCTGTGCCTGATGCTAGATACGTGTCATAGATATCATATTGTGTTGACCCTGAAGAAGTGTTTATTCTATGTCCCCTTTGGGATCTTATTGGGTCATTTGGTGTGTAAGCAAGGGTTGATGGTGGACCCTACCAAGGTCATGGTGACAGTGAATTTGGAGGCCCTAAGAAGTGTCAAACAGTTGCGTGCAACGCTCAGGCATACAAGATATTACAGGAAGTTCATCAAGGCTTATGCTTAGATTATCGTGCCCATGGAGAAACTACTGAAGAAGGACGCTACATTCTATTAGGATGAAGAATATCAACGTAGTTTGGATGTATTAAAGGAGAAGATGGTCACCGTTTCGATTTTGATCATCCCGGATTGGAAGAAGGAATTCCTCGTACATGTCCTGGAAGAGATGACCACCTTATAGCCTTCCAGAAGGCCGAGAAGAATTTCTCAATGACAGAGTGAAGGGTTGGCTATGGTATACGCACTGCCGAAGATTAGACACTATCTATTGGACAGACATTTTAAAATGTACACATATCATTCTACCTTGAAATACCTGGTCAATAAGCCTATGTTGGGGGGGAAGATCTACCGATGGTTGTTGTTATTCCAGGAGTATGACTTTAAGGTTATTGTGAAGCTAGGAAGGTTGAATGCAGGACCTGACCATCTATCGAGGATCGAAACAGGAGAGGAGCCTACTAATTTTGAGGAAGGATTGCCTGATGCGTAGCTCTTCGTGTTGCACATAGCAGATAACCACTTTGCAGATATTATCCACTTTTAGACTACAGGGATGGCACCGGAAGGGTATACCAGTCAACAAAATAAGGAGCTAGTAGTGCGTGCGGAAAATTTCTCAGTGATTGCAGGACATTTGTATAAAATGGGTGCAGACAAGGTATTGCATCGATATGTGCCAGATTTTGAGTGGAATGGCATCATTGTTGAAGCTCATGGAGGGGATGTGAGAGGAAATTATGCAGGAAAGATGATAGCACAGAAGATTTTGCGCACAGGTTTATGGTGGTCTACGCTGCATAAAGACTCTAAAGTGTATTGTATGGAATGCGATGCATGTCAACGAACGGGCAAACCATTGTGGAGGGACTAGTTGCCACTAAATCCTCAAGTATCATTGCATCCATTTGAAAAATGGGTAATTGATTTCTTTGGGCAAATTTAACCCCCAGGGAAGAAGACAGTGCGCGCTATATCATCACCGTGATGAAGTATCTAACCAAATGGCAGAGGCACAACTGGTTAGGGATTGCACAGGGGCTACGATAGTGAAGTTTTTGTTTGAATATGTGTTAACTAAATTTGGTTGCCCAAAAGTGTTGATGAGTGATAGAGGTACACACTTCTTAAATGAGACAATCAGCACGTTGACTGAGGAGTTCTAGATCTATCATCAGAAGAGCACCCTGTATCATCCTTAGGCTAATGGAACAGTAGAGGCCTATAATAATATTTTGGAGAATGCATTGACGAAGATTTGTAATGCGCAACAGAATGAATGGGATGTGCGCGTACTTGTAGTGTTATGAGCGTATAGGACTACTTGTAAAACGCTGACAAGACAGACACCTTTTAGATTGGTCTATGGTGTAGAAGTTGTGATGCCTATGGAATATATTGTGCCTAGTCTACGCATAACATTTTTCACAGGAATGGTTGATCGTGACGCCTTGGAAGAATGGCTCGCATAGTTGATGGAGCTTGAAGAAGACATATTCTTGGCTGGATTCCATCAGCAAGTCTAGAAGGAACGTGAAAAAGCATGGCACAATCGACACATCAAGTTGCGCACATTCAAGGCAAATGATTTGGTATTATTATATGATAGTAAATTCACTAAGTTTCTAGGAAAATTTTAGATGCTTTAGCTAGGCCCATATATTATCAAAGAAATTATAGATGGAGGTACAATTCAGTGCGCGAAGCTAAATGGAGAGTCGTTTCTGGGAAGGGTGAATGGAATCTGATTGAAGCCATATACAAGGGGATTTTGCACAATGACTATATGATGGCAGGACATTCTTAGTGCTCCAGGTAGTTGTGAGGGAGCGTGGGACTATAAACTACCCTGTCAGGGTTGGAGGACTATGAGGCAGGCAGGCTGTGCGGAAAATGGTGAAGTTGTAGTATAAGAAGCTGTGCACAGGTAGTTGCGCTATGGAGAGAGGTTTTGCGCAACACAATAGGAAAGTGACTATTGGAGTCATTATTCACGATTTGACAGCCAGAAGATGGTTAAGAGGAGCAGGTTGGTGGCATTTAAGGCCAAAATATTTAAAAATATTCCGCCAAAACAACATTAATGATCGAATTTTGGGGGGAATGACTGGATTTGAATTCAGAAACCCCTATAAATTATTTGTGCCAGTCCAACAGAGAACACTTTGCACCCTTAGAGTTTTTGAGTTATGTTGTTTGTTGCTTATGAACTGCTCGTTTTTGAGGATTTGGCTGCACGCTCTGCATTTGCCAATTGACCTGGGTTGAATCAGAAAATCATACTTGAAACCATGTTAAGACCAAGCCCTGTTGATATTGTGAGCACTAGGGGAGATGTTGCATCTAAAGGAGCTTCTCCAAAGGTAGTGAGTATGGAATCTCCGGCTCCTGTGCCTACGATGCTGACATTGCCTAGGCCTAAGCCTACCCCTGTTAGAGAAACCTAGAAATAGAATAAGGATAAAAAGAAGAAGCCGGTGTCAGTGCTTGAATCACTCGGAAAATACTCTGCAACTAAAACAAAAAGACAAGTAGCCCGAGAGGATTGTCGATTTGGAGGTTGAGGAAGGACAGGGCACCGAGGACATAGATGCAGAGGGAATGGAGCCCTTTACCAAGTTTCCTAACTATATCCCTCCGCACAAGGGGAAGGCGAAGGTCACTAAGGACCCAGACTCAAACAAATTTATCATTTCTATGCCCCTGCTGCCGGAGCAGGTTCCCTTCGAAGGTTCGCACCTTGCGCGGATCCTCCTGCTGAAGATGAAAGATTGGGACCTAACAGACCATAAGCGGTTCCCTCACTTAGTGAAAACCAACTATATGAAGCATATCTACTACCTGGACTCAGGTGTCACTGAGCTAGAGATGGTGGAATGGATCCATGGAGTAGAGAGTTCTGGATTGGTGAACCTGTTGTGGGTGCCCCACTATCACCGCACCACTATCAACACCACCTATGTGCGTCAATTACTTACTTTAGTGCATGATGGGTACGTATGGCTAGGAGGGCCTATACCCATAACTGACATGCTCATCCACAGGATCACGCACCTACTACATGAGGGTTTGAATCTAGCTAAGGAGTTTGGCAGAAAGACAGGAGAAAAGGATTTGGTGGAACAGATGAAGAAGGAATTTTCCCTTGTGAAAAAGTTGTACGGATATTCAATCACATTCATAAACGACCCTGCAGTGCAAATTTCCACACAAATCTTAGTCGAGAAGGTAATGAGGAAGTGTCGCGCTGACGAAGTTTCGGCACCCGTGGTTTCTTTAGCTGCACAATGCACAAAGGGTGTGCAGTTCAACTAGTCAAGGTACCTGTGCAGTGAATTCCTCATGAAATTTCGTGAGGTCTAGGATGAGACCAATTCATTCCATTATGCTTGGTTGCTTCTCTCCATCGTGTTGTTTGCATGAGAGTTGCCATAGGACAACCATTTTTCTCCGTTGAAAGAAGGATTGTCGTAGGCCACACAGTTTGCCTTCCTATCAGCCAAAAAGGACCCCGTGCAGGTCACAGAAACAAAAAATTATGGGTTTTGATGGAAGCAAGCAGTCGCATGGCCATCAACTAGTGCCCACGGTTGTCCCTGATTTTGTAGGAGCAATTGTCATCTTATGCCACATTCAAGGCTAACTTCCATCGAGTCTATATTCAGGCACGAAAGGATCCATAGCAGAAATGGCATGACTTGCCATATTTGGTCATAGATACAGATATTAGATATACAAGAGGTAATCAAGAAATGGCCAACATATTGGTGCACCCCCTCAGACTTGGATGTCGGTACCAGTAAGGGTGCAGAAAGCTTGGCAACAAAGAAAAGGAAGGATGTAGCCAAGCAGGCTGCACAAAATTTGGCCACGCAATAGAAAAAGGAAGCTGCAGAGAAGGCTCAGATGGAGAAGGAGTGCACTGCTAAGGAGCAAGCTGAGCAAGAGCAGCACGAATCAGAGCAAAGTGGAAAATCCCCTTTTGCCTGCGACCAAGGAGGACAAGCAGTCCGAACAGGGTGGTGGAGGCGATGAGGGGAAGAGCACCCCGTTTCGGCTAAAGAAGCATGGACAGGAGCAATGGGAAGGTCCCCGCAAAAAACAAAAATCAGACAAGTTGCAGGGTGATCCCATGATATTGATGGAGGGCGATCTCAACGAGATCGGCAACAAAATACGGGACACTACCACTGAAGTATTGCAATAGTTTGAGAAACAGTATATGTAGATGTTGGGGAGTGTCAAAAAGGATCTATGCGAGCTGTAGATCCAGGCTAATAGGATCTAGGTGGGCACGGGTCAAGCGAGTGCAGCACATGTGAGCCTGGCACCGAGGACGAATCAAGTTGCAGAATTGGTAAGGATCTTGGACCTTCGCACTGTTGCTTTACTGGAAGGGTCCCTACATGCAAAGTCTACCAATGATCACATCATCTTAAGCACCCTTAAGAACATCAGGTTGAACATTGTAGCGCTCCCAAATGAACTTCTTCATGCGCTACAGGTAGGGGTGATGGAAGAATTGAGATCTCAGGAGCAGCATGCTCTCAATTTGATTAGTGAATACAGGGTGAACAACGAACATATGTTCACCGAGAAAACGCAGGCCTTGAAGGAGAAGGAAACCATACAAGCACAGAGTTCCAGGCTAGAGGTCGCGGTTGCAGAGGCATGCAGAACTGCGCTGAAACTTCACATTCCATAAGATGCATAGTTGGAAGCTAAGATCTGGAAGTTAGTTGCAGACATTCACGAGGCAAAGGCAGAAGTTGGATGAGTTCAATTCTAACTCAACATGAAAATAAGGGAGCTGCAACTCAAATTACAACCTGTGACTCCACCCAAGGTCAGGGAACAGCACGGAGCCGCCATGAAAAAGGGGATGGTCGCTTTGGATGCTGCAATCACTAACTTCTCGACCTTATTTGAACAGACAATAGAGTTGGTAACGACTATACAAGAAGACCCAAACCTGCAGATATTGAACACTAAGGTTCGAGAGCTGCAAAAGCAGTATGATGAAGTCAGGGTGACAATGCGCTCAATTGCTCCAGCGCAGCGCCTCGCCAAGTTGTATGAGGGGAAGCAGCTCCTCACATAGGTAGAATCAACCCAAAATAAAGAGGTCGTTCTTAAGGCCAGGTTGGAACCTTGGTTAGAAGAATCTTACCAAGTCACAACCAAAATTAAGGAGAAGCTAATGCGCTTGCAGCAGACATAGAAAATGATGAAGCTGGCCGCAGAAGGACCAGCTACAGAATAGCTAATAGAAGAGGTCAAGCAGGTAGCTTCGCAGAGCGCTATCGAGCTTGCAGTCGTGTAGGTGGATCTGGGGAATCTTCACAGCAAAATCGTAGCACCGAGTGACTAGAGGGAAAGTCACGACCTTTGTGTTGGGAGCCTATTGGGATGGGGTCCCCTAGGTCAATTTTGGGTTAAAAACCCAAGTTTTGATGTAAATTTTGGTAAAAGATGTAAAGTCTCTGTGATTTGTGGATGTAGAACGTGTAGTTAATTAGGAGTACAAGGGGTTTTATCCCCTTGTCTATATAAAGTTGAGTCAGTTTTGAGATCCACCCTTGGTCCGTAGACCATGGGATTGTATGTAAAAATATATAAATAGGTGTGTCTTAGAGAGTCTAAGGCATGTCTATGTCTAGAAGAGGAAAATGGGCAAGTAATAAGTAGGTAGATAGAAGGAGAAAGGCTCTGCAGCTGAGTGCGCGGAGGCCTAGAGTAGAGTCCACAACTGAGTGCACAGACCCCTGCAGCTGAGTGCGCAGAGCATTTTTGAGTCTGTAACCCCATATTAAAGATCAATAAAACAGATTGTTGAAGAATTCATGTGTTTATCTATTTACTTATGTTTAATTATGATTGCAATATATGTTGTGACTTAATAATGTCTTTATGAAATATTGAACTATTGATGCGCAACCCTATGGGATATGTCTTGATAACTGTATGCAATGCATGTCAAATACTTTCGCGAAGATTATAATACATTATGTTATGTTTATTAAATACTTAAGTAGATCTGTGTGAGCTTAGATCTAGGGTTATTTTATGGTGTGCATAAGTGGATGATTCATCTATTAAGGGTCCACAAAGACCTATTGTAGACCTTCGCGAAGGACTAG
Source organism: Pinus taeda (assembly GCA_000404065.3). NCBI lineage: Eukaryota > Viridiplantae > Streptophyta > Pinopsida > Pinales > Pinaceae > Pinus > Pinus taeda. The sequence goes on from APFE030303789.1 coordinate 292,900, forward strand.
AGGCTGTTTAAAGGAAGTTGCAGTACCGAACCCTAGGGGCTTATAGATAAACCCCACTAAGCCAACACCAAGGGCCAGTAGTGTAGGGTTTTTTTGGCGCAATTAAATCTGAATCTGGGTTAGAACCCACTAATCCAACACCAAGGTGCTAATATAACTTACAATTCCTTACTCTAAACTCTTAATTCTTTTAATAACTAAATTCCTAGGATATTCCTCATGGTTAGCTCAATTGGTCAATTCCTCTTCGTTAAAGAAAGTATTTTGCTATTAAGAGGTCATGGGTTCAATTCTCTCGACACTCTCAAGGTTAGGCTCTATGGTTGAGCTGACAGAAAGTGATTACTTCAGATGGATCTACCTAGTGAAAATATTTCGTGGACATAGTGGGCAACGATATCTAGGGTATGTGAAACACATAGCAAAAACAAAACTAAACTAAAAAACTAAAAAACCAAACTCTCAAGATAATGTAAGAATGGAAAATATTATAGAATTAATTTCATAGATATCATTTTTAATGTGGTAGGAAATATCAAAAATATAGGATGGAATAAAATAATAATATAAAGGAAAAAAATAACAAGATGAAGATATTTATATAAATATATGTCCAATTCTCATTAAGAATGAATACGTATTAAGCATAAAGAATTCAACAATAACACATAAATGTATTTGAGCAAAGACATAGGTATAACCATAATGAATTTAAAAATAATATAAAGTCATGTTAGATACTTAAAGTATAATTCATGAAATCTTATACATTCATCAAATCAATGGAGGCACATTTACAACAAGGATAGTGATACCGAATTATTGTCTTCAAAACTTTATTTATATAGTTGAGGTCTCAAATACTGAGATAGAAAAAGCTTTGGGTATACAAAAGAATACAATAACTTAATTTTTTATTTTTTTTAATCGAAATAGGTACTTTTCTATTATAAAGCTGAGATTACATGGCTAAAACCATATACATCAAATATTACAAAATTGGACTTTGTGAGTTTTGTTGCTTCCATATTCCAATAGATCCAGAGTAGAGTCTTTTTACCTCTATGATCTCCTTTGAACTAAGATCTACATTGATACCTACCATATATCCAACAATATTGACCCAACAAAAAGATATATTTGCAATACATATATTAACTGAAGTCAATCAGGTTGTGAGGGCCCAGATTCATCACCGACTACCTTGAAGACCACCTTGCCTATGCGCACTCCTGTGTTAACTATACCATTACTGAGAATATCTTGTTGCACCTTGAGGCTAGGATCATATTTTCCAGCCAAAATATCATGGACCTTTGTGAATAAACCACCACTAACCATCTATGCATTGCCATACATTAAACCGCCTCAATCTTGATTATCTTTCTTTCCACTCTCGCTGCCAAACTTTCATTTCTTTCCTCAGAAGGGAATTTTTCACATCCTTTTCATTCTCCAACAGCTTTATCCTATAGGACAAGAGGTCAAGTTGACCCATTAACAACTTGAATAGAAACTCCACTGCCTTCTTCCACCATTCCATGCCAAACTCCAAGCGTTGGTCACCTTTTGATGTCATCGACAAACGATTCAAGAGCACACTAATGCTCGAATGACACCAAGAAAATTGAAACAAGGATTCCCAAAGGTCCTGCAAAACCATCATAAATAGATCCTCTCCCTCCATACACACAACATCGCACTTCTCTATCGTCGTTAAACCAATATCTTCGTTGATCTCCATATCTGAAGCAGTCATGTTCTTCCCGAGAATCCCAACCAAAATTCCCTGCAAAGAATTCATGGAGGCATGAGGGGAGATATGCAAACAATCTTGCTTCATTAATATGTCCCACTGGAAACTCACAACATTGAAGAAAATTTCCTTCCATCTGTCCCTCAACATAGCTTATCGCGCATGGGAAATAGAGTTGTCTTCCCACATACGAATACTAAGCCACCAGGTGGAATCTCAATTAGCATAAGTTCCAATCAATTTTGCATGTTAGGGATTAATGTCTGAGATCGAGATTCCAAAATTTCTTCATCCTTGATGGCTCGTTCTACCAATCTTAATTGCATTAGATTATGGCACGAGGTTGAAACCTTGGCTGATTCCATTTAGTTCTAAGGATACAATGCTTAGTTCCACTCCTCGATTAGCTAGGCCGTTGGATTCCCCATTTAAATGCCTTAGCACATGATAGAGGGAGATGTCATCAATTTTTTTCAACTAAATATGTAGAAATATGGTGATAGAATTGTAACTGCTCAAGAAATTTAATTTAAAAATCAAGAGACAAAATTCTATTCTACTCATCTACAAAATTTAATTCACAATTTAGAACAACATTCGCAAACATGCAATAAGAAAAACCACACATGCATAGTATTTTTCACGGGGAACCCAACTGGGAAAAACACCTCAAGCCTCTTTGCATTAATCAAATGAATAGAGAATGTGTTACCATTACTTGCTCGCTTTGAACTCAACTTTTAAGTGAATAACCTTTCTCTTTTCTCAATGAGAAGCTCTGACCCAGACTTAGTCAAATTTTGCCCCTACTTGAGCCCCTACTTCCTTGCACAAATCCTAAGGAATTAGCCCCTACTTTTTAGGAATTTCTCCTCCAATTGATTGTGTAATTCCCAAGGATTGATCATCTGACTGCATGCAACACATGTACACTCAAACTAGTTTAGAACTACGTGTTACACTGCCTTGGAATCTCCACCACATCTGAGGAACTTGAATTATATGCATGCACTAGATATTTTTTGTTGATTGATCAGTTAATTGGATTTTCATTGAGTTAGACTGTTATCCCACTGCACAACTGACCTTCCACTAGTTCTATCAATAGTTGTAACTAGTTTAACTGAATACGATTAGAAATAACTGAACTAGATTACTAAAATTTAGCAATCACACATGCTTAATTGAACTCCAAGCTCTCTAACTTGAATTTACTGAGCTAACTAAGTGACAAGAGCCATGTCACTTCAATTAAAGGCTTCCTCCAAGTTGTCTACTGATGTGGAAATTCAAATTTTCTCAATTTGACCAAGGCAAATTCGAATTGAGCCTTTCTTGCTACACTTCTCAGCATTCCCTCTTAGCAAGAAAGGGATTTTTAACCACCCTTATCCTGCACCTATGGAATTCAAACATACCTCTTGAAAAGGCCTTATTCAAGATGTCAACATCTTCTTCCTCTATCGGAATTTATTGTAGCAACATTATCCTCCTCTGCACACAATCCCGTAAATGATGATACCAAATATCTATATGCTTGAATCGATCGTGAAATATCAGAATTTCAGAGATATTAATGGAACTTTGGTTATCACAATAGATCACAGTTGGATCCATATCCTGACCAAACAGTCCCACAAGTATCTTTCTCATCAAGATCACCTTACATGTTGCTTGACTTGTGGCCATGTATTTTTCTTCTATTGAGTTGAGCGTGATAGACCTCTGCTTCCTGTTGTACCAGGAAACCATTGTGGACGAAACACTGAAAATTCCACCTCATGTACTCTTTTGGTTGGATGGGCTCCCTATCCAATCTACATCTATGAAGCCACACAATTTCACTCCTTTTGTCATCTTGTACCATAATCCATATTGAGTAGTGCCTCTGAGGTAGCATAAAACATGCTTTGTTTCCTTCTAATACAATTTGGTTAGTTTAACCATAGCTTGCCTCAGTTGGTTGACTGCATAGCACATATTTGGTCGTGTGTTCATAAGATACATCAGTGAACCCACTAGTTGTCGGTAAATGGTAGCATCAACCTCTTCACCTGGTGTGGCATTCTCCTTCCTCTAGTTAGTTGCTAGAGGTGTCTCCATGGGCTTACAACTCTTCATGTGAAATATTTGCAGTATCTCGGTTGCATAATTTCCTTGAGACATAAATAATTCTCCATCGCCTTCTCATATTTCCAACCAAAGGAAGTAGTGCATGAGACCGATGTATTTCGTCTCAAATTACCTTGCAAAGTCCTCCTTACAAGAGTTGATTAGTTTCTCATCACTTATCAATATAAAATCATCAACATATAAAATAATGATAAACAATTTACCTTCTACCAAAATATGATACAGGTTCACATCTACTTCACTTTTGGTGAAGCCTAAACCAGTGAGATAATTGTCTATATGAATGTACCAAGCTCAGGGTGCCTATTTAAGGCCGTACAATGCTTGCTTGAGTCTACACACATGAGACTCCCGATAAAATGTCTCAAAACCTTTTGGTTGCTCAATGTACACTTTCTCCTCAATATCACCACTGAGAAAAGTTTTTTCTACATCCATCTAGTCGAGCTTCCACCCCATTTGCACAACCATTGCAAGAATTGATTTAATGGATGAATACCTTGCTATAGGAGTAAAGGCTTCCTTGTAGTAAATTCCCTCAGCTTGAGAGAATCCTTTGACCAAAAATCTAGCCTAAGTTATATTTCTTTATGCTTTTATATGTTGCATGCTTAACCTTCAAGATCCATCTCAAACCCACAATTGATTTATCTATTGGTCCTCGGACCACTACCCAAACATTATTCCTCGTGATGGATTCATATTCTTCCACCACTACATCAACCCAAAATGGTTTCTCAACTACTTCAAAAGAGGATGGCTCAATCTCTATAAGCTCAGTCGTTAGAGCCATGTAGCCAATGTACCTCTCAGGTGACCTCCTTTGCCTGCACAAATTTGAAGGAGCTCCCACATTCTCCCTCACATCCTATACTAATCTATCAGCTTCCATGGTTCTTTTTCTTCCTTCTCTAGATGGTTCTGCATGAGTGGATGTCTCCACTTTTCCTCCTCTCTATTCCTCCATTGGTGGCTACTCCACAACTTCCTCAAGCTCCTCCTTTGGAGCTCAAATCTCTTATTCTGGTGGGACATGAAGCTCCCTCTAAAGAGAGAACCACTTCGCTTTTTCCTCATCAAACTTTACATACCTTCATACAACTATCATTTTGAGCGAAGGTTAGTGTTAGCCTCCTGCTGCAGCAGGTTACTCATATTTCATGATTGACATTTTTACAGACCAAATATGTCATACTTTGCATGTTGCAATGCTCCATATTTGCTTAACAGTCTCCAAGCGAAGAA
>APFE030303789.1:301533-314586 GCA_000404065.3 Pinus taeda
TGAACTGTACCCTAGCACTGAGCTTATCATGTATGCTAGGTCCAGGCCCAGTTGATTTAAATAGCCATCAAAGATGGGAGGATGCAGCACTGTGTCAGATTTTTTGATAAACAACTGATCAAGCTTTAGGATCTCTGCCTCTGTAAGTACCTTGGCTCCTTGATTAATTAGGTCCAGCAAGGATAAAGGAACCAATTTCCTTTGAGTTTTGAATTGGACCATCTCCCTGATGGCCTCAGGGGTGGTGTAAAATACAACTACACCTTGTGGGTTGAGCACAGCCCTCTACACAGGGTCATAACAGGCAGCACACAAGTGGATGAGTTCAGGGAACCGGTTGACCTGAGGCATCTTGAAGATTGGGAGGGAGGATTCCCAAATGCCAAGGATATCTGTTCCATCTTTGTGCTTAGCCCTGAGTTCATTCAGCAAATGAATGTGGAATGTACATTTGGATGGGGCATCTTCTGAGATTTGGTAATCGAGGTCAGCCAAATCTTGCCAGTCCAGCTCTCTCTGAGGAGCATTCAAGGGAGTAACATTAAGGGCTACTGATGCTGAAGGGGTATCCATGTCTGTTTCAAATATTTCTTTGAGATGACGAGTGTGCTAACTGAGAAAGTGGAATTGCGAGGAACAAAAAGCAGCAGGGTTGCTATACAGGAGAATAGGGTAGTTCCGAGCTTTTTGAGAAGGCTTTTTATGCAGTTTAACAGACCTCCCTTGACAATTTAGGAGCAGGCTAATAAGTTCACGACTGTGCGAACAGGGAAGGGTTTGACTGGAATTGAAGTATAAGAATGGCTCCACCACTGTAATTCAACCTTAAACTGTTCAAGGGAGATAGGATATACTTGGTTTCTCGGTAAAATTTCAGTTTTATGCCTGGTTCAGGTGGATTTTACAAGAAATTGCGAAAAAACCAACTTACGAGGAGATGAAGTGGCAAATACCTGTTTAACCAGTGGCTTGGGACGAAATAGCGGTTGGGTTGGCGCTCTGAGCTTCGGCGGATGGTCGAAGGTTGGCCGGTAGAGTGTTGGTCATAGTTTGCATGCAGATAGCACAGAGGTCGTTTTCACAGAAAAATAACAAAAAACGCGAAAAACCGTAAAAATATGGCCTTTTTGCTTTATTGGCGCGTTTTTTGAATGACGTCAGCATGTGGGTTCGGGTTGGATGACGTCAGCAGGACGTCATCGGGTGACGTGGCGGCCTGAGACCGGTCCACAGGAGTGATGAGGTGGCGGCCAGGTGGGCGAATGGGGGACGAGGTGGGCGGCTATGGCGATTGACGTGGGCAACAGCAGGGCGGGGACGTGGGGAGGACAGGTGTCGCCATATCGGGCCCCCTCCTGCACGACAAGGAATCTGTCAGAGGGGGCTCCGACGGAGTTTGGCCGCGACACCTATCCCCGCGTGACGCAAGCGTCTGACAGATATCAAAAGGTATCTGTCGGACGTCGGGGGCCCTCCGAAATCCATGGGAACCGTAGATCTGCGGGCGCGTGATCTGACGGTTGTCGGGCAAGGAACCTGTCCGGCAAATAACTTCCATCTTTATTAATGGTCGGACGTCGGGCCCCTCCGAATTTGACGCTGACTGTAGATCTGGGAAAGCTGCGATCGGACGGTCATCGGGTCGATTAATTGCACGGGCGATAGCTGTGAGTGGGCAGGTTAAAAAATTATATTTCTTGGCAGGTGCGCCCAGCGGGACCCTCCACTTCATGGATGATTTTCAAAGGCTTTTTACGGTTTTGTTTGTAAATATCAACTTTGTCCGCCAACATTAGGAAACGGTGAAAAACAAAGAATTTTATGCAAAATTTTTGTACAAAGTATACAAAGGCAAAACTATAGGAAAAGGGGGTTCTTATGAAGTTATAAAAAAGGCGGAAAGTGGCTCCCGACCTTAGGATAAGGCGGGGTAGGTATATTTTCATGAAATTTTCATCCTTTAATGGTTTAGGGGGTCAAAAAAGGGTTTCTTTAAGGGTTTTTAGGCAAAAATGGAGACTTGGGTAGGGGAATGGGTTCAGATGCAGAAAAGGGGTTGAAGATGGGTTCTTGACCTTAACCAGATGTTAATTCAATTCCCAGGAAGCAGAGATTATGGCTATAGTGCCAAGGAGGGGATATTTATACAAAATGTGGGGTTTATACACCATGGTGTTATAATGATAGGGAAAATGAAGTATAGGGAGCTAAATAATAGAGTTAGCTGTTAATATGGGGGGAAAATATGGATGAGGATCAGTACAACCAAGTTTTCTTGAAAACAACTTGGAGTCAAGAGTAGATCAAAATGAAAAGACTTTTGCACAAGAAATGTGGCTTTTAAAGGCCATAAGAACCATCATAGAACTTTAAGTTTCTCTTATGTACACAACTTGTGAAGGGGTATTAGTAGAGTGATATACAAATGGAAAAGGAAGTTAGTCATGCTCCACTATATTGTTTTGCTTGTACATTGTTAGCAACTTTGGTTTTGAAAGAAACACCACTTCTGCAACCCCATCTACCTACCCAACTAGTTCGCCTAACATTTTTTATTCCTTCTTGGAGGGTGCACTTGGACTTGCAAACCCTTTGTATGCCTTTTCTTTTACATTGGCTTTTTTTGCTTTCATTTCCTATCTAATACTACCCTTATTTCTTCCAAGGCCCCAGATTAAGCAGTTGGGAACCTTAGTTTCTCTACCTAGCTACTGATCTGCCAAGATTAAACAGTTTGGACAGATTTCTTTCTCTATTCTACAACAAAAATTGAAACCATGGCATGATCCAGATTAGACTGTTGGGTCATCCATAAAACTTTTGTGAATATGCAGGCATATACACACCTTCTCTTTTCTTGGAAATGTGGAACCTTTGTAGCAGCAAAGTGGAGCATATTTGGCACTTATATTTGCCAATCATGAAATATGAAAACCTATTGGTATAGGTATCCAACAGGAACAAAATGGATATTTAAGAAAAAGCTGAATGAAAATGGAGAAGTTATTAGAAACAAGGCCATAAATGTTTGTATAGGGTATGCTCAACAAGAAGGTATAGATTTTGAAGAAACTTTTGCACATGTTTCCATACTTGAAGCCATAAGGATGTTTCTTGCGCTTTCTAGTTTTTGAAAATTCAAAGTATATTAAATGGATGTAAAATCAGCCTTTCTTAAGGGAGATTTAGAAGAAGAAGCTTATATTGAATAACCAGAAGGATTCTTTCTTGGAAATGATGCAAAACTTGTATGCAAGCTTAAAAAGGCTCTCTATGGTCTAAATCAGGCTCTAAGGGATTGGTATTACTGCCTTGACAATTATCTACAACAACAGGGTTTCACAAAAGGTTTTGCAGATAGCAATTTATACACAAGGGTTGAAAATGATAAAATGCTAATTATTGTTGTTTATGTTCATGATATCATCTTTGGTAGCAATGAAGAATCTATGAGTTAGAATTTTTCTTCAGTAATGCAACAAGAATTTGAAATGTCCTTGGTGAAATTAATTATTTTCTTGGTCTACAAGTACAGTAAAAAAAAGATGGTATCTTTCTTTCACAAACCAAATATCTCAAGCAGATCTTGAAGAAGTATGGAATGGAAGATTCTAAACTAGTATGCACTCCAATGGCAACAGGATGCACTCTTAGTTCTAACGATGAATCACCAGTAGTAAACTAACCAACTTACAAATTTATGATTGGAAGTTTTCTTCATTTAACAGGTACCAAACCTGATATCATGCATGCAGTAGGAATTGTTAGAAGGTTCAAAGTAAATCCAAAGGAATCACATCTCAAAATAGTCAAAATAATTTTCAAATATCTTCAAGGAACTTAGGACTTTGGACTATGGTATTGTAAAGATACAGACCTTACTCTTCATGCATATACAGATGTAGATTGGGAAGGAAATGTTGATGATTGAAAGAGCACTTGTGGAGGTGCATTCTATATGGGTTCTCGGTTAGTGTCATGGTTTAGAAAGAAACAAAGTTTGATTGCCTTATCTACAACTAAAGTAGAATATGTAGTTGTTGCATCTTACTACACACAACTGCTTTGGATGATGCAAACATTGCAAGACATTAAGATCACATGTACTCCACCCACCTCCATTCTATGTGATAATATAAATGCCATCAATATTTTAAAAAATCCTACCATGCACTCCAAGACCAAGCACATACCCTTTAAGTACCATTTTCTACGAGAACAAGTGCTAGAACAAAAGGTTAAATTGGAGTATGTACCCTCCAAAGAACAAGTTCTTATATATTCACTAAACTGCTTCCCAGAGAAACATTTGAATAACTCAGACAAAAGTTGGGAGTAGTTGTTGCATCATCCTACTGTTAAATGTAGTTTTTAGAGGAAGATTATTATACACGGGTTTCATGAAGTATAGTCATGTATAGATATGGGTTTCTGTGGCTGAAAGAATATATATGTTTTTCTGACAAAAAAATAGTGGGTCAAACTCTAATATGGGTGCTCTGTCTGATATTGATGATTACAGTCTGACAATATGCTTTGTTCATTGATTTTTATTTGACTGACAAAGATGACTTGATGAATGACTTTTTGACAATGCACAAGTAGCACAGGTTCAGGGCGAGCATTAGCCTTCACACACATTCAACATTGTTGGCATCATGGTTGTTGAGTTCAGCTATGGCTTCAGATACTTATATCATTTGTTTCATGTCATGTAAAGATCTAGGGTGTGACATGACTTCTTCTATCATGGTCTATATTTCAATGAGCCCTATTGGACATATGATGTAATTTGTATCCCCACTTTGCATGGGATGGATGATGTAATAATTGATGTATTTCTATCATGTATAAACAATTGGTACATCCCCACTCGGTTGGGTGCATGAGTCAAATATGTTGTATCCCCACTTGGTTCGTTGATTGATGTATGTATGAGTCATTGGTCATAGGGAGGTCATACTCACTTAGTTGAGTTATAGAGTCAAGTTATCCTGTTTAAACATATATCTGTAGACTCAACATGTACTTAGGGGAAGCATGGACAACATAATGTATATCAAGGGGGGAGAATAACTTGTTTTCCATTTTCCTTTGATTTCAATGGGGTAGAGTATTTTGGTGTTTCTTTCTATCTCTAACTGTTTATACAACTTGTAATAATCAACACCGACATCGTTTCCATGAAGTCCAAAGGGAGAGATTGTTGGCATTACGATACAAGTGTTGTCCTTGATGGCAATTCACTCACAGGTTAGTTCAGTTTTGATGAAAGGAAACCCACATTATAACAAATCCATTCATATGTAATAGTGCATTGGTACAAAAGAACATGAAGATGGAACTAAAGTCTACTAATCAGAATGAAGAATTTGAAGGTAAAGGATGGTGAAAAGTAATTTAAGATGTATATGCAAGTCCACTTAGTCAAAACTCCATATACACGTAGGTCCACAAAACAAAAAGCAATTATACATATACACGCACTCCCATAAGAGGAAAAGCACATGTAGGTTGGAAAATTAAGGAATTTCAAGAGTAGAGAATACCAGGGGTCAATACCATATTTTTAGCCCACAATATTGAGTGGAGTAATGACTATTTGATCCTGCCCAAGAATACCATAGGTCCTAAGTGGTTTTGGTCTGAGGTATTGAGAAAGGAATAAAACTATATAAGGAGGAGAAGATCATAAGGCCAAGGTGTGCAAGAGAAAAGGGATTCTAAGGAACACTTCTATATGAATTATATTTTATGTTGCAAGGGCTATGTTGGTGATTTCATCTGAAATATTTTGTGTACCTTGAATTCAATGTTGGATCAGGATCATGAGACCTGAAATGGCTTATCATTGAATGATATGATATTGGTTGGGTCGGATCTAGTTGTGTACACCTATTTTATTCATTGAATGTCATGATCTAGGTTTGTCTGAAGTCTAAAATAACAAAGAAGTTATGAGTTAATATTTGTAGATCTCTACGTTGGTTCACTTTGGTGAAGTTATGTATACAAGCCAATTTGACTCTTCCATGTAGCGCATGCAAACTAAAAGTATGTTGTTCATAGATGAATGATCTATTTGATCAGTATTGTTGTTTTAATATTGTATATCAATGAAATCTTCTTAGATTTGAATGCATAATGAGTTTGATATCTGATTGATTGATTGTATAAGTGTGAAGGGTAATATCTACTACTGCCTGTGTAAGGCTCTGTCAATTGACAATAGATGTTTATCATATTGCCAGTTGGTACAAACTTGATTCAGGAGTTTTATGTTTTAGTAGTTTTCAATGTATATGCAGTTTTGATTAAATGAAGTAGTGTATACATGAGGGTTGGGTTCAGTAAAGTAATGTGTACATTCTGATGCATGATTTTTTAGGCTGCAACTGGTGCTAGATGATGATGTAGGTTTCTGGGCTCAACACAATCTTGACAGTGATCTGATTGTTCAGATTAACTGATTGTTGGTTGATGCAATTTGAGTTTCGAAGTTTCTGATGGGTCCAATATAAAAGAATTAATAAAACGAGGCCTTCATGTGTATTGTTGTGTACGAGGAGCATCCACTTTAAAAATTTATGAAATGCGGTCGTTGGAGGAAGAGTAAGGTCATAGCATTTTGTAGGCTGGCGCATATGCATTAGTAAACACATTAGCTAGTACAAGAGCTAGGGGGTTGTAGCTCCCTTCAAGTAGAAGCTAGAAAATGAGAGAATGTTGTAGCCTTCTGTAAGTCAGTGCCTACGTACTGGTATGAGTCTGTGCTAGTACAATATTGTAAACATATTTTCTTATTATTGAAAAAAGATAGAGACAAAAGAAGTAGGTGGTTTTCATCCACATTGGTTTTCCACCTTAAATCTTGGTGTTCATGTGTGTTTCTTATGTGTGATGGTTTATTCTATTTTTACTGCACTTTTTAATAAGTTACTGATGCACTGGTTATAGATCAACAAATGATAAGTTAACTAAATCACAAGTTCTCTAGGTATACGCTAGTTTCACTAATCACAATAGCATGTACATGCTAGTTCACTTCATAGAAGTAGTGTATATAAATTTGTTTGGGAAATGAAAGATTATTGATCTGATAATACTGATTCACCCCCCTCTTATTATTATTTCCAACAATAATACTATGTTTATTAATATCTCTAAGAATCCTTAGATTGTAAATAATGTGTTTATTGAAGGAGACTATTCTATTGAAGAGATATACATCTATACTAAACTCTTCAAAGAGATTTTTGATGTTTTTCATTGGTTGTAAGAGGATAAGTTTGTTATTGGCCATAGAATTGTCCAACATGCTATTAAAATGTATGACAATGTTAAACATATTATATGAATACCTCAACTGACCAACCCAGGAAAGCTATGGTGATAAGGTAGGGGGTGGAGAAATTCTTATGACAAGTTTCATCTACTCTATTGCCATTACAGAATGGGTTTCCAATACTAGTTTCATAGAAAAGATGTAGGGAACTCTTAGGGTGTTCATGGACTTCCATGATTTTGACAAAGATTTCCCAAAACATATTTTCCTTACACCTTGTGTTAACCATATTGTCAATGAATGTGTATGGAGTCTCATTTGTGGATGGGATTTTTGGCTATAACCATATATATATATGACTTGAGGATCAACATAAAATGGATTTTAATTGTGATTTGGGCATGTTTTCATATCATAAGGTTACTTTTGTCCTTAAAAATGATGGAGCTACATTTTGGAAAGCCATCTCGTATGCATTCCATGAAAACAAGCATATTATGGAGGCTTATATCCATGTCCTTTCCCCTCACTCTAGAAAAAGAGTTAATCATCCAAAACGCCTCCCTCTATTTTTTTTATCGATCTTGGAATCGCAAAATTGGTTGAACATACACAAATGTATATTTTTTGTGATGTCTAGGGAAATAATCAATTTCCTTTTAATGAATAAGGGGATCATGAACGATCCATTAAAGTTCTAGGAAATGACAAAAATTCCTCGCCCATGCATCATCTAACAAATTCAAAGTTTTCAACGAAAACAAAAACTACTCATAATGGATCATTTTTGTGTTGTGCTTGAACAAAGCACCAAGCTACGAGTCTTGTCCTCATCAAATTGGGTTTTAGTAGGAACTTAAGAAGCTATACCCTTATTTTTTGTTTTACTCAACTTGTTGGTTACTCTTACAACCATATGGAATTTTTTTTGATGAATCATATATCAAAAACTTATATCATTTTTCATTCTTGAGTCTTTGTTACCCAAGTCATCATTATGTCATGGTTATGCTCAAGAGATGTAATATTTGCATTGGTCATTTTGAAAATATATATTGACTCATAATTCTATCCATTCTTATCTTTCAAGTCACTTTTAGTATCAAAAGTATCTTTGTCATATAATCACATTAATATGTAAGGTCCCTATTGAATTCTTCCTTATGGGTATTCTCTTATGAACTATGACAATTTTTTTTCAGAGTACAACTATAGTAGCACCTTGGCCTTATTTCATCATTAATAGGTGATATTTTACTCATCATTTATTATCATCATCAGAGATTTCGTCATTGTTTTCCCTTGTGTTCAACATCAACTTACATTATCACACTTTGGGATTCATGCAATACCTTGGGTACCATTTTCTTCATCTATGGAATTCCTCCCCTATATAATTAACTTTCATAATTGGTTATTACTCTATGTGATATTCCATATATCACATGTAGGATATTTACTCATTTGTGGTCCACTCAATATTTCATTCAAACCCTTCCAAATAATTTTCCTTCTGGTTACACTTTTGTTGGTTGATGGTAGATGCCTCAATGTGCTCCTTCCATAAGTTATTTTCCCATTGAATTCAAGTGAGTTCCTCTTGGAATAATATATAGAGACTCATTTATTACCTTGGGGTTTGCATTCATTTGTGGTTGACTTCCTGCTATTGATAGCCAGATTGTCTTAGGTGTCCCCTAATTGATAGATTCTCTTAGGTGTTCGACTTCAACACATCTATTCACACTTGTTATAATGTACTAGGTACTTTGATGTTTGTTATCATCATTGATGATATGTTATATGTTTGATGATGATAGAAATTAATGAATAGTAATCAAATGATGGGTTTGAGAAATAAGTCATCTTTTTCATGTTTCTCCTCACTATAGTAGCATATTCTTTATTGATGCCCGATTTATTGCACACTACCTCTCCTTTTGACATGACTTTGGTACTTTAGAGGGGGGTTGATTGTTCACTTCATTGCTTCAAATATCCTCTAAATTTATATACAAATAAATAGATCCACTATGTATTATTCATGGCTATAATATACTGGACATGTATCCATTATGTGTTCTCTTAATGCCTGATGAGCCTCATAAATGGGTAATTATATGGGCTCATTCTACCTCCTAACATATTCAACTTAGCCATTCTATTAGCTTGTTGTATGATTTTCTAATTATATTTATGCTTATAGAGTGAGTTGAGTTAATTATTGTGCCATGTGGTCTAACATGTACTTAATGCAGGTTATTGATGAGTTTCGAGGTCAAGGTCAAGGATCCAATGGACAAGTGGGAGAAATAACTCAAAGTTGAGAAAGGAGAGGAATTCTAGGAGGGAATCCCCCTCATTTATTACTCCTCACTTCAAATTCCCCTTCATTCAGATTGGAGTACAAGCAGTTGAATCATGCACTAGAAGGCAACCGAGCAAGTGGAGGATGACTAATGATTATCTCGAGCTTTGGGAGCCAAGCTTCCCTGATTTTAAGGAATCTATTGGTAGCTTCATTTATATAAGTAGAGAGGCCTAGGTCCTCACTTGGGTTGGATTTTTGATTATGTAAACTCTGCTCCAATTTCGAGCTTATTATTTTGTGACAGTTTCATGTAATCTTGCTATTGTGTTGATAATAAAGATGGAATCCTTTTTGAGCTAGCACTAAGTTACCTCGGAGGGTTGAATCTCTTAGGTTAGGGACCAATCCAAGTATCAAATCTCCTCTTTACTTTTATTTGTATGTTTTATTTCGGTTTGTAGATTAGGTTGTTGTTAGATGTATTTCTTTTATGGTTAAGAATAGGTTCCTTTTGATGATTCAATAGTTTGCTTCCATTTGTGCTTTCTGTAGTAGGTTAAATAGCAATCAGAAAAGATTCAAAAAGATAACAACAATGCCTTGGCCTCTCTTCCTCCCTTTGGGACCATGATTTGTGGCAAACACCCTCTTGTTGCCCCAAAAACACAGACTTTCCTCCTTCATAGGACTTCTAGTGTTTGCAACTTTTTAGTAGGTTAATAGTTCAGTTTTTCTTTGCTTTAGATCTTCTTCATCATGCTCACTTCTTGATTTGCAATAGTCTTCTTTCATGCTTTCCTTCCCTACAACATTTCTCAGCATTTCCTTTCATAGATCATAGTTTAGACCATTTTTATGCAAAACTTTATTTTTCCTAAATGCATTAATTTCACTTGTTGCTTGATTTCCTTGGTTAACTTCCTATTTATATGCAATAGATCTCTTCCAGTAGTACGCCAACTTATCAGCAATCACACCCTCCATCTGATCCATGCCCTATAGGTCTCCCAAATCTCACCTCAATTCTGCTCTAGTTTCTTGCACTTTTCCATAGAACTTCTTCCTCTCTCTATAAGAAAACCCAATCATATTTCTCTCTCCTAGTGATCCATGGTAGACCCTAGGCACCCTAAAACCTCATTCCAACCTTCATCCACCTTTTCCACCCACTCTCACACCCTCAAAACAGTGAAAGTTTCTCTCAGCCTCCTGTAGATTCCATGTTTTCCTCTTGTAGATTTCCTGTGTCCTCCTGTAGAATTTCATGTAGGCTTTCTCTTGAAGGCCGAATGTGGGAAAAGCCTCCATAAGGCCACTTGAGACCCATCCACACCATCCTACATTTTCTCAAGTCCGAAGACAACCCTTCAACACCACCTATTCACTGCCACACTCACATACAATAAATTACATGCATGTCAAACTCACATAAAAGTACATAAAAACCGAAAAATATGTTCTTTTATTATTTACTTCCAGAAATAGCATAGTTAGATGTTGTTTACTTCCTTGAGTAGGGAATGGATGGAATTCCTTTCATGGTTTTCATAGTGCTTTCTGCAAAAGTAGAATTAGCTAGTTAATTAGGGTTTACTAGGTTTTCTTTACATTTTAGTCTTTCTCCTTTCTGCAATTAGAATATCATCTGTAGAGTAATCTTTCTTTCCTTTCATCACATAAGGAGATTCTTCTAGAATCCATAAACTTGGCTTGAGTTCCTAGTGATCTTGCACCGGCTGACCAAGCAACAACTTGCAGTGAGAACTAGTACTTGTGCACACAACACTGACGCTTCCAAGTTTGTTACGAACAACCGGCTTGATAAGAGTAAAGTAGGCAGCCCAGGAGTTGTAGCATTATTGCTGCAATACTGGTGCTCACCACTTTTTGGCACCATTTCCAGGGAAGCATCAAAGTATTATGCGATTACTGCTTTCTTCTAGTTTCTAATGTAACATTCTATAAATAGTTTATTTCAGCAAAAGTAGACTAGTCCTTTCTTTTCCTTTGGTTCTACATTTCCTTTCTTTCCTTCAATTCCGCAAAGTTCATTTCAGCAAGAGTAGACTAGTCATTCATTTTCCTTCAGTTCTGCATTTCCTTGCTTTCCTCTTCAATTCTGAAAATTTCATTTCAGCAAGTTCATTTCAGTTAGTAGCAATTTGTTTTGTTTGATCATAATTTCAATTTATGCAGGTACTGTCAGTGTGGGGAAAAAGAAACAAAAACCAGCCAAAAAAATTTTCCTTTCATGCCACGTAGGAATAGAGATAACTCAGGAAATTTTTCTCCCAACACCCCCACTGCTTCACACAACCAACCTTCTCTATTCCTCGACAGCTATGATCAAGAAGAACCCTTAGGTGAACAACAAGAAATATTTGAAGAACCTATAGGGGAAGTAGAAGAAGAAAACATTCCTTTGGAGCCAATGGCTAAAAACAGAAATTCTAGGGGGAATGGAAAGACAATAGAGGGTATATTTCCCAATCAGGAGACCAATGGAGACACCAAAATGAAGAATATAAGCCCTTCCGCCCTACCTCATTTTCATGGTCTGACTACAGAAGATCCTGACACCTTTTTGTTTGAGTTTGTTGTCATTGTCGAACCTATGACTATGCAAAAGATGAGAAAAAGTTGAAATTGTTCCCTTCTACGCTCAAGGATGCAACAATGCGCTAGTTCGTGGGATTACCTGGCAATAGCATCACAACTTGGGCTCAGATGCAACAAGAATTTAACAACAAGTATTGAGACTATTGTAGGTCAAAAGATAATAAAGAAGAAATTTTCCGAATGACCATAGGAAGTGATGAGTCCCTGGAAGACTATGAAGAGAGGTTCCAGCTCAGTTACAAAAAGGTCGGGTGTACACTTGACCCTGAGTCTCTAAAGCTGGTCCTGCTCAGGGGAACTCGAGAAGATCTTTTAGACACCCTCCATCTACTAGCTGAGGGAGACATCTACCAACTATCCTATGAAGACATAAAGACTATTTTTAGAAACCATTCTAGAGCAACCAAAAAGAAAGGTAGGGGGAGTCAACCCATAGCCAGTACCTCTTCCTCTAACTCATCCATTAAAGGAGAAATTGGAAACATGCTAGAAGACTTCAAGAGTGAGATGTTGCAGACTCTTGCCATGCAAATGGATGTTGGCATTATGAGACAAGTGTTGTCCTTGATGGAAAATCACTCAGATGATAAATTATAGTGCAACAAAGTTATTTTCCAGTTCACGGAATTTTATGCAGAGAAACGTTTACTTCATGTAGAGAAAATTTCACGGAATTTTATGCAAAGAAAAGTTTATTTCATGTAGAGAAAAGTTCACGGAATTTTATGCAGAGAAAAGTTTATTTCATGTGGAGAAAAGTTCACGCACTTTCATGGTTGGTTCACGGTATTAGTCCCACAGTTTTTGATCCTATGGTTTTGGCCCGTGGTATTGGTCC
>APFE030303791.1:0-17124 GCA_000404065.3 Pinus taeda
GTTAATCCGCAATTAATTACGGAACCACAGTTAGTTGCAAATGGGCCATAGTATTAGATAGATGGTATTAGTAATACGCGGTATTGGCCCGTGGTATTGCACGAATGAGTCATATATAAAGGATAGAAACTCCCTGCGAGGAGTATCGTGTCTTATTTTGTAATCGAGCTCTGCTCTATTGGAGGTTGCCCCCTCGAAGAGGCAAGTGAACATTACTCTCTGAATAATAAATTCATTGTTATTCTTTGTTCTGGGTATCTTTTCTTCGCATATTCTGTGTTCGGGGTATCTTTTCTTCGCATATTCTATATTTGGGTATCATTTGTAGGTTAAGAGCATAACAGATGCTCCTCCCCTACAACAAGTTAAGAAATACAAGTTGAGGAACAAAGGAGGTGCCAGAGAAAAATGTGAGGAAGAAATTGTTAAGAAATATCCTACCTCCTAGTAATCCTACTCAAGGCACTCAAAAGAAATCTGGAAGTACACAACCTTAGAAGAATGCTTCTAAAAATAGTAAGAACAAATCTTCCATCCTTGAGGCATCAAACAAAGTTACACCACCTACCATTTCAACACACCCTGCTCAATATGAGGATATTAATTACAATATTATTGAATATATGAAGAAGGCTCATGCAAATATTTCCAAATATGAACTAGCTAAGATAGTATGGAAACGTGAATTGATCATTTAGACATTTGCATCTCAACCTCCATCAGCTAGGGTAGTTTCTGCTTCTCAAGCCTCGTCTGGTAAGTTCTCTACTATCCTTAAAATGATTGTTAATGCAACTAATGTAAATGCTATATCCACTCTATCTATTACAAAGAAAATCAATGCTAAATGGGAAAATACTAATTCCAGGATCATTCAATTAGATAGATATTTAGTACATGCAATTGGTGAGTTTAATAATGTTATAATACATTTATCATCAAACCATAGAGTTCACCAATGTATTGACATTGTTATTGTAGACATCCCTGAATCCTATGAATTACTTTTAAGTAGAGACTGGTCGAGCAAGTTACAAGGATGCTTTGCTACAGACTGGTCACATTTATAGATTTCGAACAAGGGAAAGAAAAATCAAATATGAGTCGAGAGTGAGCCTTTCATGAAACAAATTGTCACGATGCTTGAAGCTCCTAATTAACCTCTCAATTATGTGCAAATTATTTTTGGAAATTATTTTCTAGAAGTTGACCACAGATGTTATCTTGTACAACCTTCCTCTATACCACCAGATACACAGTTGGAACTCCTTCCTTGCAATCCAACTAGTGTTTATAGTTTTTGTAACATAGATGTAAATAGTACTAGTGTAGGAACTAACCTTGTTGCTAACATTTGGACTTTGTATTTTGATAGTTCGAAAACAGAGGAGGGTTATAACTAGCATTTGCACCAGACGTTGCAAAGAAAACGTCGTAAGGAAATAGATAACATATAACACTATGTAAGGCAATCAATAGCATATAACACTAATTAACGCTTCTTTGCCCCACCACCTCCGAGCTGGCACCCATTGTGCTGGCAACCAACACCCGCGCAATTTCAAACGATCCCTCGCCCCAAACATTCATTTTCTCCATTCGCACAACCAGAACAGGTCCTCTCAAGCATTCATTTTTCCTGCTCATGGTGCTTGCTCACCTCGCAGGTCCGCTCGCGGTGTTGAATCCCGGCAGGCTGTGCTTTAGGCGTAAGGTAAATTATACTCTGTGAACAATGACATCCACCATTTTGGCAGGCGCCCGGAAGGCCCATGCATACAAATCCCACCCCGTGCTACTATAAATTGTATGTATTAGCAGCTCCCAGCGTCTGGTGAAACAAATACATTCAATGTATCCATTTGGGCATAGATTCGAGCGACGCTAAAGGTGTTTTCCCATTGCACCGTAATCAGTTACCAGATTTATAACGAACCACTTAGCCATTCAGACATGTTCAATAGTTTTCAGGATGTGGTTTAATGGTTAATAGTCAAGTAGGGAGGTCTAATCTCAAACAAAATTATATATATCTAAAAATTGCTCCAAACGCGGTCCAATCTCAAGCAAAATTATATATATCTGTAAACCGCTCCAAACACAATTTTTTTAGTTGAAAAAAATACAATAAACCACAACCATTACAATTGCAAACTCAAGCTCCTGCATCCATTGTGCTTGATTGTGTACTACCCACTTAGCCATGGAGGCCATGAAAATCAGATAATCCTAAACCACCGCCATTGCAAGCTTCCTGCATCCATTGTGCCTGCATGTGCACTTTGCCAGGTGCATAGTTTATTTGGGCTTTTCATTGGGGTGAGATTTGAGTACAAATATATTCAATTTTGTGAGAGGAATTTGGTGCACATTAATTTTCACATGCTTGCTAGGAAGGATGACTGCAGAAAAATGCAAGGGCGCCAACTGGTGGAGCATTGATGTAAGTAGTAGGCTGAGACTACCTGAAGTATGTTGCCGCATTTAATTTATCCTCCTTTTCAACTGAAAACATTTTCCAATGCTCCTTTGGTGTGGTGCCATTGCTTTCTACAATAAATGAATTATACCTTGCAATTTTAGCAACAAAAAATATAATTGCAAGTGAATCTCATTTTCGTGTCAGATCAACAACCTTTTTCTTGAACTTCTTGTTCTTACTTGCTAAAAGAAAACTATGTTTTTTGTTATCAGCCTTTGAATATTTCTTTCATGTCTTCTCTTGCATTATTATGGAAATCTGGGCTCTATGTGAAATGAAGTGACCACACTGTCATAAGATTAGGCTAGTAATTCAAGCAAGGCGATGACTGCATGTACATTTTGAATTGGTGCCTCAATAGGTGCTAGCATCTCTAACAATTTTTTGAAGTGATTGATGTTGTTGACCACATCTTATGTTGTCATCTTTATTTGTGAAAACTTCCTCAGCTATATCTTAAGATGACAACTTGATATTCATAAATTTTAAACAACTTGAATTTCAATTGATTGTTGTGTTTGACTACATATTAGGAGCCTGCTCTTTATTTGGTGAAGTTCCCTCAGACAAATCTCACAGTTATAGCTTTATTTTCACACACGTGTGCCCCATTTTTCTTTTGGTGTTTTACAAAAACCAAAATTCTATACAGGGTATGATCTCTATAAGTAAATCCTGATCACAACATAAATTCTGAGCTCAGTTAAGATCAGTGAAGAATCTATCAATATCTTAACTGGAAATAGATTTTGTTTTTGGTTGTGAGGATTGCCCGTGAACCAGTGAGACTCCTGTATCATTTTGCATACCATAAAAACCCTGCTTACATTGATTATGTTGTCAGAGGACAACATCTCATGCGTGACAGATCATTCTCAAGACTTGTACTGGTACTGCAGGTAGCAGGAAGGGTTGGTCTATGAAGGCATGAAGTGCAGTGGATAATCCCTGTATATAAAATGACCCTATATATGAGCCTTCTCTGTTTACACTACAGACAAATTTACTTTGACATAGAGGCCTAAGGAATCAGGATCTACAAAACCGAATTGTGTTAACATTGCACAAAGGTTTTAAGGCCTTTTTCCTTCAAAAATAAGATTAAGGAACAATCCTTAGCTCTGTTAACATTGTACACAGGTTTGAAAATCATTTTAATTAAGTGCAATTTAATTATTTTGTGTTTTGGTTTTTTTTATTTGGGGTTATAATTTTCGGTAAGATTATGATTTTGTATTATTTAAAATATTTTTTTGAATAGATAAATAGATTAGTGCTATGAAAATTCCTTCTACTCACACATCTGGATTATGCAGATTTAGATTATGTAGATTTTACAACTCAAACTTGTGATTCTAACTCTTTCTTATTAAATTTCAACGAATTAAACAAAAAAATATAACAAAAAAACACCAAAACATAAAAGATTTGACTGGATTAAACTAACCCTTACCAAATGGAATATTATAAAAGCACTATAGAACTATGCTTTCAATGTTTAAATCAATGAAAACTACAGCTACTCCCGACCCACAAGATTAAACATTTCTATGGAACAAAGATATCAGAAATTGCAATAGTAAATGGTTTAATCAAACAGTGAGAAATATGGCAATGAATCAAAATCAATGAAAACTACAGCTACTCCCGAGCCACAAGATTAAATATTTCTATGAAATAAAGATATCAGAAATTGCAATATTAAATGGTTTAATCAAATAGTCAGAAATATGGCAATGAATCAAAAAAATATGTCCAAGCAAATATCAGTGGGAAAAAACCACTCAAGGTTATACATCAAATCCTTCAAGAAAATAAGTAAAATTTCATGCTAGAACACATTTTCCCTTTTAATTTTCATTCATCCAGCCCAATTTTGAACCAGAATTGAAAAATAATTAATACAAAACATGAAAAAAATAACAAATTTGCATGGGAGAAAACACAACTAAATTTGCATGGGGAGAAAACACAACTACTTTTCGTTTGACATCAATATCTATTGTAAGTTGTGTATAATCATGTCTCACATAACTAAATATCAGGAATCTACAAATTTTACAACTAAAAATGAAAGGTATCACGTTTACATTTTCTAAAAATATTTTATAAGGGAACAAAATACACAATCTCCCATATCTATCTAGTTGGGACCCTGATATATGTAAGATCTTGAGCCTGCCAAACTCCAGGGCCTGCTCATATCTAGAGGGTTTAAAACTGTCTTTTCTTATGCCCAAACTGGGGTGAGAACATGTTATGTGCTTAATATACAACAAACAATATATGATTCAGCCTAAGCCATATATAGATGAAGGCAAGTGATCAAAGTTCCAGCCCTTCCCATTTTATAGTGGGTTACTGTATCATGTTGATGCAAACTTGGAACCCTGACGTTACCCCTATTAATACAGAGTTGGGGATCCATGTTAAAATGAATTACTGTATTGTGTTAATGTTGAGTTGGGGGCCATGCTAAAATAGGTCATTGTATTATATTAAGTTGGGTGTTAGGGTTCAAAACTCATTACACATCAAATAAATATTAAAAACTCGTCCAAAAACCCAAACAAGAATTATGAATTGCCTGCATGAATAGGCGGGCATACGTTGGGCTTCTCTCACTGCTCTTCTTTTGAGAGCAGACTTTGTAACTTCAACGCTACATTTAAGGTCGATCCAACCATGGAGCCGCCGTTCGCACAAATCTTACGCACGGTGTGCCCTCAGCCTAACAACAATCGCAGCGCGGGTGCTTTTCTGGATTCCACGGCCACCCAGTTTGACAACGCATACTTCAAACACTTGGTAGAAGGAAAGGGAGTGTTTGGCTCAGACCAGGCATTGTTTCTAGAAAACCCAACAAAGATGATTGTGAAGAGATTCACAAGGGATGAAGTTCATAATTAATTATTTTTTATAATTCAATAGTTTGAAAACCTCAATGCTGAAGTTGGCCAGTGTTGGAGTTTTGACGAGCGGGGGAGAAGTGCGATTGAATTGCAGAAAAGTGAATTCTTGAACAAGATTCATATGGGATCATAAGCTACTCATATTCACTTTCATTTTATATGATGTCAAAGGCTCATGATTGTTATAAGAGGATCCTCTGTTTGAAGAAACAGAAACTTACACATCAATGCAATAAATACATTTTTCCTTGCTGAATTTACTCGACACGCAAAATGAACGTGGTTTAGTTTGCTTCCACATCTTCACTGGGTTCTTGACTTTTGGCTTGTGGCCTCACTAAGACCTTTGAATCTCAGACATGAATCTTCATCATGTTGTGTATGTGTATCGAATAAACTATAACATTTTAACAAGAAATTAAATTTACAGTTTAGTCTAGTTTCATAGTGGTATGCTTTATTTTCCGAATAGGAACGATAAGCTCAGGCAGCATGGGGACACAGGCCATCATGTACTTGAAAATCAACGCCTGCAGTTCCAGTTCCTACCACTGCGCTGGACTGAAGGGAGGACATACTGTTGTTCTGACAGCATGCATTCCTACTCCCTTTTCCATTCCGCCCGTGTCTCTTCCCCTTGCCATTGATCTAATGCTTGAAATTTGTTTAATCGTCTAACATCTAATCGTATGGTGCAAAAAATGACACGTAGGCAATGAGGGGAGTTGATTTCAGAGGGAAATGCCTTACGGCGTAAATATAATATTATAATAATTATTCTATATCCGTATTAAATTTATTTTAGTACAAAAATTAAAAAAATGATTCATTTTAGGTGAAAAAATGTGTTACGTTGCTTAGTGGATAATTATATATAATATTTTTATTATAATAATTAGGTAAGCAGCGGATAATTATATATAATATTTTTATTATAATAATTAGGTAAATATTAAATTTATAATTATGTTGTGTAACGCATTTTTTCACCTAAATAATTTTTTCTTAATCCATTATAAAATAAATTTAATACAGATATAAATTAATTATTATAATAATTTGGTGAAAAAATGTGTTACGCTGCTTAGTGGATAATTATATATAATATTTTTATTATAATAATTAGGTGAATATTAAATTTATAATTAGGTTGCATAACACATTTTTTCAGTTATAAAATAAATTTAATACAGATATAAATTAATTATTATAATAATTTGGTGAAAAAATGTGTTACGCTGCTTAGTGGATAATTATATATGATATTTTTATTATAATAATTAGGTGAATATTAAATTTATAATTAAGTTGCGTAACACATTTTTCACCTATTTAATCAGTTATAAAATAAATTTAATACAAATATAAATTAATTATTATAATAATTAGGTGAAAAAATGTGTTACGCTGCTTAGTGGATATATAAATTACAAAGTAAGGTGAGAGTGATCTGTGAACAAATTATCACGAGGACCAGCAAAGTCCACTCAAAATGAAATTCCATAATTTAGAAAAGAATACATTACCATAAATCTACATGCATCGACCATGCCCGGGCAAGGCAGAATCCCGCCCCTGCGGTAAAACAAACATGGAAATTTACGAGAGATAGATGCAGGCTCAAGAGTTATAAAGAATGGCATAATCACTAAACACTAAGTCTGATGAGCTTTGGACTTCTGCCTGATCAAATCAAATCTCTTGCAATGATTTTTGCTTTCATAAATGGTACTTGCTTTCATCAATTTGTAGAATTTTCCCAACATAATCGCTCACTGTAGAATAGATGCGAGCTTGGATCCCATCATACCTCTCTCGAACTCTTTAATGGATGGAGCAACAAATTTCATGGTGCCATCATATACATACGGAATGCCTCCCACCCAAGTCACGTTCTTTCTCATCGATTGCCTCACAGATTCCCTGCACGGCTCTCCTCTACTGGTGATGGTATTGTGATAGTGGTAGAATCTCATCAAACCCTCTGCCTTGTGTTGTGTTTTCCCCATCACATTCTCAGACATGTGAACGCCAGTCGCGTACACATTTCTTGCCTGCACTACATACTTGCGGTCTCTCCTTATGCCTCTCTTCACATCCTTGAATAATAACTTTTCAAATCCCCATTCCCTGCGCAACAGAATTATCACATTGAATTTCAAACCCCAAAAACATATTCGAATTCTTTCTTCGGATTAATAGAAAACTGTTACCTGGAATAAGTACTGTTAGCGGAGATGTTGTGCAGTTTATTCTGCAAGCAGAGCTTGTTAGACATGGAATATTGCTCAATGGTGAATTGGGTATAGCCAGAGAAGCTCACTCAACACATATTGCAGTGTTTTCCGCCGAGGAATATACAGATACTCATATACATCGAAGAAAAAGGTCGAATTCGCCATGAATTTGTACCTGTGCAAACAATCGTTCACAATGAGGAACTGATTATGGTAATACCCGTCATATTGTTCCTGCTCTGTTACATCCTGCAACGTCACACGACCTGCTCGAATCCATGGCTCCAACGCCTTTCTAACTTGGGAATGGACTCCACTGGCATCATGAAAAGCAAAGTGTGATCTAAGCCCAAAGAATTTGGCACGATAAGCCATCCACTCTCTAATTCTCTGAGGATTCAAGTCACCGTACAGCGAGGAACCACAGTAGAGGTAATCATATGGAGGAGCCTGACTGTAAACAGAGGCATTGTAGGTACTTTTTCCTTCTGTGAGAGCAACGATTCTCTCAGCTGTCCCAAATTGGTTGCCACGGAGTGCATGAAGAATCAACTCTCCACCACTACCATCAGTGCCCACACTCTGATAAAAAGTACAGTTGATAACCACAACTGTGTAAACTCGGCCATAGCCCCAGTCTAGGAGCATTCTGTGGGCCTTACCCTTTATTGATCTTCCAGATGACGGAGTTTTGGGGATCCATTCGCATTCAAATCTTGGCTTCCCAAAAACATGGAGAGGCTTGGAAGCAAGCCCAACTACAACAAACATAGCAGGACCTCCTCTGTATGCCCCCATGTGGATAAACAAGTATGCAGATGTTCCATATGGGCGAAACGCCCTCTTGTTCAGATATTCTTCCACATGAATTAACTCACTGCTTCTATTGGTGCTATTTTCCAAATAGGAACGATAAGCTCAGGCGGCACGGGGACACAGGCCATCATGTACTTGAAAATCAACGCCTGTCATTCCAGTTCCTGCCACTGCGCTGGACTGAAGGGAGGACACACTACTGTTCTGACCGCATGCATTCTTACTCCCTTTCCATTCTGCCCGTGTCTCTTCCCCTTGCCATTGATATAATGCTTGAAATTTGTTTAATCGCCTAACATCTAATCGTATGGTGTACAAAATGACAAGTAGGCAATGATGGGAGTTGATTTCAGAGGGAAACGCCTTACGGCGTAAAGATGGTTGTATTTTCTTAGGCCCGTGAAAGAACAAGTATCTGATCTCATGCTGCTTGGAATTTTAGTGTACAAATAATGTTTCCAAATATGAAGCACCCATTTTGGGTTTAAACAAAGCCATATAACTCATGGTGGAAGTGCTTAAGGTAATTGGCAACTAATAGATTTTTACATGACAAATACTTAATACTATTCATTGTGTGTCACCTAATCTTAGAAACTGCCAGTAGGAGGTATGGCATCTCATTCATATTTCCAAGCTTTTAATATTAATTATGTTCCTAGAGTTCATAATGTAGCCACAAATACATTAGCTAATGTTGCTGCTAGGTTATCACCATTAAGAGATGGTTTTTCAGTTGAGATTATTTATAAGCCATTCATTCTTGATAATGTTACTAATTTCCATGTTTTTAATGATGACCAATAGATACTAGATTTCAAGGCAAATACTGATGTTTTTAAAGATGCAACAATTGATGAAGATGAGCACAAGAAAGATTTATAGGAATCAGCTCAGGAAAATAAAGGGAACCCCATGTCCAAAGGTGTTGTATCTTTAGAGAAGTTGTATGACCTACATAACTATTTTAAGGGGCGAACTAATGAAAAGACTCATAATTCTACATTGATGCATGAACAAGTAAATTTGGGTATGAAAGAATATCCAAAATATGTGAATCTCAGTACCTATTGTACACCTCAAGAGCGACAAGCCTTTATTCACCTTTTTAAGTAGTACTAAGATGTGTTCGTGCAGATGTATGATGATTTGAAAACTTATGATATGTGGATTATCCAGCATATGATACAAATCAGGGAAGGGATTGTAACACCCTCCTCCCATATCTGCCCAAGCAATCTACCAACCAGGGCAAACATGTGACGAGAGGCCACTATGATATGATTTGACCTCCTAAGTGATCCAAACTTAAACAGGAACGCAAAAAATTGCAGAGATAACCATATACACAAAGATGTAGCAGAAATAATAATTCATTTCATTAATGGAAAATATTGAAATATGCTTACAACCAGAAATGGAAATAAACTAGCTAGGGCGATGGCAGCTTATCTCTGAGAAGGGATGTGTGGCTACATGCCTCTGAACTGTGTTACAATGAGGCTCGAAGGCCTATTTATTGTTGAGAAACAATGGAAAACCCTTCACATTCCAAAACCTAACCCTAGAAGATGAAACGCCAAATTGTGGGCCCCGTTTTTGGGTAAGTTGGTACATCAACTTCCCGGGGTCGCAAATTGGTCGTCTTATCTCCGTTTGACGCGCATGATAGCCCGTTGGAAATATCTCTCCGAGGACTATGACGGAAAAGACAATTTTTAGTCACGAAAAATCGCTGGCGGTAGATTTCCCAAAAAACGTCGTTTAGGGCCTCAAAACGGCTCCGGAAGTTTAGGACCCGAAAAACTGCTAAAAATAGTAAATTGTGCAATAATTAAGGAAACTGAAAAAAACTGCACGAAGCAATAGAGGGGATCGAAGTCGAATTAGTGGGTGGCCACCAATATCCACCTGGATCACTAAGTCACGTTAAGGAAGTGGAACTAATATAAACACACCATACATACATTCAATATCAACTTTAGGACCCCTGGGAACCAACCCAACACTTTAGATAGCTTTCCCTTGGGTCCCACTGAGCTTTTGGACAACTCAAGCCTTAGTCGCTCTCATTCTATAGGCATGAAAAATCTAGAAACTTAGAGTTGATCTCACAGGCTTGACTGCCAGTGTCTAGAGACTCATTTAGTCAGTGCTATGCCAACAGCCCCGGGATTTGAGCCACTTTTTTAGGCCCATAGCCCAGGTCACTACCTAGAATTGGACCATCTCTTCAAAATAATAAAATAACATGGAAATGACAGTACTAAATAAAATACTTGTTTAAGACCTTGAATGGACCCCTACTAGCCATGACAAACATTTCGTCAAACATATCACGTATATGTAAACTAAGGTGTAAATAGCAATTATGAGCATATGGATCTCATACTTAGCTGAGAATCACTAAGAACCATTGATGCCTCCATTAGATCATAGATACATTGATCATTCAATTACAAGTAAAAACATGATGAAATCCATATATAGTTGTTGCCATAAAACACATACATAACCAACATAATAGCAACAACACTCATGAAAGTACATCCATATAGACCGCATATAATCCATCAAAATGCTCATAGAAGTACGAGGAGAAATAACCTTTCATTAATGATGAACAATCCAAACCCGGGATGGGACTTCCACATTCCACCCAACCATAGAATGGCTGAGCCAAATATCTCTTCATGCATTCACCCCCGTGCCATATTCCAAGCGTGAATGTGGGATCTCATAGAACACATCAATCAAAACTCATCTAGAGCTTCCATAGGTCATCCACCTCAACCCATCAAATAGTGATTCCACCTCGCAATTGGACATCAAAAAACCATCATCAGATTGGCTTCCATCCAAGCTTCCAGGGCTTCCAGATTGTTTGTTCCAACCAAGGCTTCAACGACTAGTAACTCAACCGACAGTTGTCATTAGGCTTCCAGAGAATTTTTCCAACCAAGGCTTCCAAGACTACTAAATCAACCCGTCAAGGGCTTCCAAAGTGTTTTTCCAACCAAGGCTTCTATGACTAGTAACTCAACCTAACCTGTTACAGGGCTTCCAGAGCAATTTTCCAACCAGGGCTTCCAGGAACTAATAACTCAACCCAAGCTAAGGAAACATCAGAACCAACCCAAAAAAAAATGGTAGACCCACAATCACCACTGTTATCTAGGAAATGGAAAGGATAATCAATCCACTATTAATCCAGGCAATCCTCCATGCCAATGACAAATCATGACCAAGAATCCACATGCATATGTCATGCATGCCAAAACTAGTGAAGAAATCAACATGCAACTCGGTACCTCCAAGAAAATCTAATGTGGTCGTTGATACTAATGCTCTCTTGTGCTTTCCTACTCTTCCTTTTCCTTCTTGCTCCATGAATCCAAGTATGCCACACCCACCAAGAGTGCTCCAAGAAACTTTAAGTCTCCAATAATATGAGAGAGAGAGAGAGAGAGAGAGAGAGAGAAAATAATGAGAGAGATCCAAAAATGAACAGACAAAAGGTTACCAACTGATCCTCAGAAGTATCTTTATGAATGAGGCCTCAATTTACTTCATTTTCCTCCTCACATGCAACCTGTGACCCTTCAACTCCTTTTTCTCCTAATTTCCATTATTTTCATAAATAAGTGTGCCAAAAATTCCATTTTCCCTTTCCAAAGCCTTAACCATTGCCTTTGCCAATTTCCTTAGCCCTAAACAATCACAAGTGATCCCCATCACTATGATTTTTCCCAACATTCATCTTGGAATAAGTGCCCCATCATCCATTATTATTATTTTTCCTTTATTTACTTTTATTACATGGAATTTTCACCAAGGTTGTTACAAAAACCTCCCCCTTGGGGAACACCATCCTCGGTATTCAACAATACCTGTAACCACAAAAGTGTTGTAATAAAAACATATTGTTGATGGAGCTTTGTAACTTAGCTCAATGCAATATTTATAATGATCAACTTGCTGAGAAGCAACCAACATGAAAACATAAAAACATAACATCATGATGACATGACACCCATACCGCTTATTGGATCTTTAAATCATAGCTCATGGCGGTATTTACATCCATATACATATGTACATATACCAAACGTCTTCAAAACATATATTAAAACATATTCCAAAATCCCACCAAAACACCAAGCCAAAACTACTTTGCCTCAACTGGAAAACAAGGAAGGAAACATAGCCCACATCTAATCCTCCATCTCCCATGTAACTTCATCGAGCCCAAAGTGCTTCCACTACACCTTAACTTGCTTGATTTCTTGATTCTAGAGTATGAGCACCTTTTTCTGCAATATACATTGAGGCTTCGGCTGGAATTCTCCATCAGGTTCCACCTGCAATACAAACCAATCCATCACATGATCAACATCTTTAACATACTTCTTAAGAAATGACACATGTAAAACATCATGACATTTCATTGTCGAAGGCAGTGCAAGTCGATAGGCTACTGGCCCAATCCTCTCAAATAATATTGAAGGGTCCACAAAACCATGGTGCCAGCTTGGCACATGATCCAATCCACAAGGAGCTCTTCTTCAACTTGATGCACAAATACACTTGCTCCCCAACCTGGAATTCCTTGAACAAACTATTCCTATCCTCATAGTTTTTCTGCCTATCCCATGCTACCTTTAGATTCTTCTTTATAACCTATATTCAGTCATGTCTGCCAACATGTCTGGTCCAAACAACACCATGTTAACCGGATCACTCCAACTGATGGGAGTATTCTAACTCTTCCCATACAATTCCTCAAAATGACTCATCCTCAAATATTCCTGATACCTATTGTTGTATGTGAACTCTACCAATGGAAGATACTCTTCCCACTTCCGTTGTTGATGCATCACATACATCCTCAACAATGTCCTTCAATATCTTATTGACCCTCTCTATCTGTCCATCTGTCTATGGATGATAAGTTGTACTGAAGGCCGACTTTTTTCCCAAACTTGCAAATACCTCTTTCTAAAACTTGGAAGTGAACTTCGCATCCCTATCTGACACAATCTTCTTTGGAACACCATGCAATCTGACCACATCTCGGATGAATATCTGTGCTACATCACTAGCTGATAATGTAGACTTCACTGGAATGAAATGTGCAGCCTTTGTCAACCTATCCACAACAACCATGATGGAATCATGTTGTCTCATTGTCTTCAAAAATCGTATGATGAATTCCATGATAATGACCTCCCATTTCCATTCTGGAATTGTAATCAGCTGTAGCAGTCCACCTAGATGCTTACATTATGCTTTCACTCGCTGACAATAAAAAAACCTAGCCAAAAACTCTGCTACATCCCTCTTCAGATTGGCCAATAGTAAAATTTCTTCACTGCAGTCAATGTCTTTTGATAACTTGGATGACCTAAATAAGGTTTCACACGAAACTCCCTCAAGACCACCTTCTTGAACACACTGCTATATGGCACATATATCTTGTCTTGGAACCTAACCAATCCATCTATTGTAAGGAAATAGTCCACATCTTGTGCACCTACACATGTACCTGTACCACGACATGTACCTATACCATCATCTGTACTTGTACCTATGCTCTGCTGCAATCTGTGAAAAATATCCATAAATCTGACATCCAGTTGACATGCCTGCAAGATCCTATCCTATAAATTTTTCACATAGGAGCTCATAATTGCTAAGTGATTTACCTGTATCTACTTGCTAAGAGAATCAGCCACTTTTTTCTCTTTACATTTGATATACCTAATCTCAAAATCAAAATCAGTGATCGTAGCCAACCACCGAGTCTGCCTACCATTCAGATTTAGTTGATCAAATATACATCGCAAACCATTGTGATCACTCATCAATGTGAACCTCATGCCCAAAATATAGTGTCTCCACATCTTCAATGCATGTATAATCACCTCCAACTCAAGATCATGTGTGGGATAGTTCTGCTCATGCTCATTCAAATTTCGTGACTCATAGCATACCACCTATCCATCCTGCATAACGACTCCACCAAGTCCTCTCTTGCAAGAATTTGTGCATACTACAAATTCTTTGTCTATATCTGCAATCTTTAGTACTAGTGCATGTGTCAACAACTACTTAAGCTGCTCAAAACTAGCCTCACACTCCTCTGTTCATTTGAAATTCTTACCTTTCCTTTGCAATGATGTGATAGGATAAGAAATTTGCGAGAAGTTCCTGATGAACCTCCTATAGTGGCCTTCCAAACCCATGAAATATCTCACCTCATCCACATTCTTAGGAGCTACCCACACCATGATGGCTCTTATCTTCTTTGGATCTATTGTAATGCCTTCCTTCGAGACAACATTCCCCAAGTAATGTGCTTCAGTCTGAAAGAAAATACACTTTTTGAGATTAGAATACAATTGATGCTCTCTCAACAACCTCAACACTACTATTAAATGCTCGGCATGCTCTTCCTCATTTTTAGAATATACCAATATATCATCAATGAACACAATAACAAACTTATCCAAATATGGACGCAACACACTATTCATCAAACACATAAATGTAGTTGGAGCATTAGTTAAGCCAAATGGAACTACAACAAACTCATAATTCCCATACCTGGTCCTAAACGTAGTCTTGTAAATGTCCTCCTCTTTGATGCATACTTGATGATATCCAGATCTTAGATCAATTTTCAAGAACACTATTTCTCCCTTCAGCTAATCAAACAAGTCATCAATCCTCAGTAAAGGATACTTGTTCTTGATGGTTACTTTTTTCAACTGCTTGTAGTCAATACATAATCTAAGAGTTCCATCTTTCTTCTTCACAAACAATATCCATGCACCCATTGGTGATACACTTGGCCTAATGTATCCTTTGTTCAACGTTTCCTTCAACTACAACTTTAACTCAACCAACTCAGGTGTGCTCATCCTATTAGGTGTTTTTGATGCTGGAGCTGCCCCTAGCACTAACTCAATAGAAAAGTCTACCTCCCTGTGAGGCGGAAAATCTGTAATGTCCTCAGGAAATACATCCTTGACCCATTGCAAAGTTGGGTACCTTCTCAACACATCTATATTCTCAAATTCCTTACCCGTTACACTAGAAATGTGCACTGCAAATAGATTACACCCTTTTCTGTGACTATGCTTTGCTTTCATATTTGTTACCATCCTAACTGATGTAGCTTTCTTCTTACCCTGTAAGAATCTTGGTTCTCGATTGTCATCAACACACTCAATGGATTTGTCATAACAATCTACCTTGGTTCTATAAAGATGCAACCAATCCATACCCAACGACATATATATGATCCTAACGGTAATACATTCAAATGTGTTGTGGTAGGCATACCATTCAAACCAAATGCACAATATCTTACCCGATGATGAACTCGCTTCTTTGTACCTGTAGCCAACTACACTAACCATGATTCTACATGCAATTCCTTACTTAAGCCACACTCATCCACCAAGTCAAGACTAACATAGCTATAATTAGATCCAGGGTCAATTAAATTAGAAATAACTTAATCACAAAGCTTACCATCCATCTCAATTATAGATGCCTGATGCTCTGCATGTTTGTTATCTAATGTTGCATAAAACATGGAATACTCTTACCAACATCCCCAATAGTCTGTGCCTCCTGCACATTGTATATCTGAGGTCTACCACCCTAATTATGTTGACAATCTCTCTTGCAATGATGTTTGCCACATGTCTAGTATTCTATAGGCTTCCAACTTGTCTCCTTGTTCTGTTCTCCTTATTAGAATCCTTTTCCTCTATCTGATGCATTAAACTTCTTAGATGGTGCAACATTCTCCTTGTTACATGTATCCTAAGGCCTTGCTCACTTTCTGTCCCATTTTCCTTTGTTCTTTGCATTACCTCTCCAGTCTGGCTTCTTATCAGACCTATGCTTCAACTATTCATAGCAATGCCTTATATTTTAGATGGCCTCCTCTAATGATCTATGTCTTTTCCTCTGTGATGCAGGGGCATCAAGACCATTTTTTCATTTGTAAATATGTGATAAAAGCGGGGTGTGACAATTTTTAATATTTTATTAATTAATTTTTAACATTTTTAATAAAATAGGAGATAATTATGAAAAGTGAGGATTATGTAAATATTCTTTTAATAAATAAAAGGATATGAGACAAATAGTTTAGGAGCAAAATTTGGGATTAGGATTTCTATGTATGGGATTAGTTGAGGATTAGGTGGAGAGATATTTTGAGTGAATTAAATGCATTATTTTTGTATAAATAGGAGTGGTTTTTGTGAAGAAAAATACACTTGAATAGTTGGAGAGAGGGAGAGTGGTAGAGAGCAGGTTTTGAATAGCCAAGGCTGTAAGCCTCTGGGAAAATTGTAAGGGCCACAGCTGTTGAATATCTGGCCAATGTAGGAATTTACAGGGTAAGTTCCTCAGACAGAACACCAAAAGGACATCGCTCACAAACAGATCACAGATCAATACAACAGTATTTTGACGTGGTTAAAACCCTCAGAGAGGGAAACAGTCCACGGCCTGCGCCAACGTGGCTACTACAGGCAATTTATTAATAAAAGAATGAAAATTTTACATAAGCTTCTCTCATGCATGATGAACCTACAAATGACCCTCCATGCGCTTTAAATAGAATTCATGGACCAATCAGGTGTCAAGCCACGGA
>APFE030303795.1:0-24600 GCA_000404065.3 Pinus taeda
AAAAACTCTTATCATTAAAATATTTTGAAATGTTCTCACTATTTTATATTTTGGTCCATTTCATGTCTAGTTTTCATCAATTTTGTCTAAAATGTAGCAATTTTTTTTTTTTAATTTAAATTGTGTATTCTACACAATTCATGTTTCTAATTAGTTTTTTAAATTACATTGAATGTGAATACATTGTCTTGAGAATCGTTTGGTTATATGTGTATGTGTTTGGTTATATGTGTATGTGTGCATGCGCGTGAATCCATTTTAAACACAAATTTGAGATGTAAGATTTTTTATTTTAGAAAGACGATAGTTAATTATCTTAAATTTTATTAAAAATTGAAAATATATAAATTGACTTTGAAAACATCAATAAATATAAATATAATTGTAAAGATTACTTAGAGGATGTGAATTTTGTAGCTTGTGTAAATTCATAGGAGAGAGAATGACATGTGAAAATAACATAATCAACATAAAAACGACGACCCATAAAATGAATGGTTTGGTTAATACAATATAAGCTTCAATCCAGGTATAAAGTGTAAAACATCTTACTTCATTACACATTTATGTTGTTAAAATTTAAAAAAAAATATAATAAAATTAATCTATTAATAAATTATAACTCTATTAAATGATTATTTTATTAATTATTATTGTTATTATGAAATGATATATAAAACATGTAACAATATTTTTAACCATGGAGATTGTTAATTTGTAAATGGTTTTTGTTATAATATCATGGGCCAATATCATGTCTTATCAATACCACATGCCTAAAAAACGGTAATTCATTTCATATGACCCACTAACAAAAAAGGCATAACTATTTTGAAAATGAATCTCGATCTTTACTGTATATACTAGTAAGAATATTCTACAATTCACTTAATAATTATTCATAATTAAATTAAAATTCAAAAATCCTATTCCAAATATAAAAAATGCACTTTTAAATAAATTAATTTTACATCTACAATTTTTTTAATATAAATATTAAATAACAATTCTTTAAATGTAAAGCATCTAATACTCTCAATATAATATTATTATTTTCAATTTGGTCTTAGGTCTTATAAAGTTGAGTATCAACCATTACTTATATATTTTATCAAACACTTATAAAAATAATTTATGGATCACAAAAATCTTAAGGCCCAATCATAATAAATTATAATTAAATTAAAGATTAAAATATCAATTAAAAATAAATCTATACTACAGTAATTAAATATTATTTATAATTAATTTTTTAATACTTAATTAACATTTATTAAAGAGTGAGACTTGAGATTCAACAGTTAAGCAGAGAAGTCTGATGTTACAAAATTTGTGGTAGAGTGTAGACAAAAACAAGACTATGTTTAAAAAAGCACCACTGGAAAAAAACAACTAACATCGCTTAAAAATTTAATAAACAAAATATCTAAATTGTAGATTATTTAGAACTTTGAGGTCAGATTCGAACGAAGCGGGCAAGATGTACACGAGAGAGGTGCATAAAGGGTGATGGACGTGTGCATCTCCCAATGTGATTTTTCACGTGCGATTAAATGTGCGAGCAGCTGGTCACAATGTAATCTATGTATGTCCTATGCACTATGAGGTGTCGTAACGCATCCTGGAAACAAATTTTCTTTGACAGAGCTTTACAATCAGAATACTTCGAAACATAATTTATGTCTAAGAATAAGAGTCAACAGGAAAGTAACACTTCAGCGATGGTAATTTTAAATTGAGGCCAAACGCCAGGATTCGGTTACCTCATAAGAAAGTATTAACTAAAATTTTAGGCAGATGGAATCTTTACACTCTAGATACTTTAAGATCACGGAATCTGGCATTTAATGTGTAATTTCTGAATCAGATGAGGTCAGTCAAGCTATAAAATGGAGGATAATGATTATAATTAATATGTTCAAAATACTTTCCCTTTAATACATAATTCCGGCTTTCCTATCTAGCAAACCCGCTTCTGAGTAAAACGTGAAAGGTTTGAAAATCCTCCGCAAGCATGTTTAGATAGAACCAGCTCCAGTGCTTGAGGTATCCTTGAGAAATAATTTTGATACTGTACTGCAATAACCTATTCGCAAATCTCCAAGGTTTTTCATGACATTTTCCGGAATCCAGGTTACATGGTTTGCATTTTAGGATTGGAATCCTTTCCACATAACCATGTCTTCAACGAAAGTGTTTAAGTTCAGAAAAGAAGATCCTCCGGGGAGGACTGCCTTTGTTGCGTGCTCCTTGAGTCTGAGGACGTTATCTCTCAGCTTATTTCCTTCTACTGTTCTCATCATTGTCCTCACAACATCCTCAACCTCTTCTCTCATGACTACCTTCTGAGCATCCACATCTACATCTTCAAAATCGAGGCCGATCTTCCACACCTCCTTCGCGAATCTGCAGTTGAGAAACTGATCGCCATAATACGGCAATCCGACTACAGGAACTCCCATGCTCATGGCCTCCAACGTAGAGTTCCATCCATTGTGGGTGAGGAACAATCCCACTGAAGGATGGGCAAGGACTTTTACCTGCGGCGCCCACCTCACAAACAATGCCCGTTTCTTTGTTCGTTCTTCAAAGCCCTCCGGCAAAATTGCAGCCTGCCCTTCTGCGATATCTAACCTGAGAACCCACAAGAAAGGTTGTCCGCTGTTCTCTAGCCCTAGCGCCAGCTCCTCCAGCTGTTGTTTTGATTTTACAGCGAGGCTCCCAAATGAAATATATATCACTGATCCCGGCCGTTGCATATCCAACCACGTCAAGCAGCCCTCCTCCTCCTCCCACAGACTGCATGCCGATGTCCTTCGTTGTAAAAAATTGGGAAGAAAAAGAGGTCCTATGGCCAGAGAAGGAGAACCATTCAAGGACATTGCTGTCACTGCATCCTTCCCTTCGAGCTCTTCAAAGGTGTTCACTAATATGTAGTCCCCTTTACTTTGCTTCTGTGATTCATGGAGAAAAGCTTTGAAAACAATGTCGGATGGGTCTTGAGCGCGATAGAAGGATAACAGGTCGGTTGGCTTCAATGGTGGGAGGTTGCCGGGAAGACACGTGATGCGTTTTTCTGAAATTTTAGCTTCGCTTACTGAAGGAGATATAAATACAATTTTAGTTATTATATTTCCTGAGCAAATGAAAATAATTGAATAAAATAACTCGGATCTATTGGAACAGTGTAGAAAAAATAAAATGTATGAATACGCATTCCATCCTTCATTTTCAATCTTTCATAGTTGATTGCATTTCTCTGTATGTTCGTTACATGTATCCTATTGTAACTTCCAAAAATTGTACCCAGAATAATCAGAAATATGTAGGTTCGGTAGATGCATTATGTCTTTAGTCTCAAAAAAAAAATCAAATAATTTAAATAGTGAAAAATCTATAGATCTTTTTTAATAAAATAAAACCTATAAAATAAGTGTTATTTAAATTAAAAATAAAGATTAAATAATCATTTATTTACAATAATAAATAATTTTTAAATTTTAAAATATGTATCATAAAAGTTCTCGGATTAATTCCATTAAGTGGATTTTTCGAATTAAGCTAATATAATTTATAATTTATTCTTAATTAGTATTTACACCTGCCTTATTGTTTTCAAAATCTTATTTAAATCTAAATATACAGTAGTTATACTCTTATAAAAGACAATAATTTTCTATATTATATTCCAACAGATGAAGCTGTTTTGACTCTTTATTTGTTCAACGGGCAATGCAAGTTTCCAAGTTTGGTTTTTTTCAAAGCAGCCACAGTGTCAGTCCGCTTAGAATTTTGCGTCATCAAGTTTTTGTCGTGTTCTTGCAACGATAAAATATATGTAAATTAAAACGCGTTGAAGCCCGAGTTCCAACTAGTGTGTACTCTCTACAAATATAAACTTTGGTAAACGAGGTTTGTTTTACCAACAGAATTATCTAAGATGGAATACGCATTCTCAAATTTAAAGGTTTTGAGATTTAATAATGTATCCACATCCCAAAAAACTTCCATCCTTCGTCCTCATTTGAGTGCCGAGAAAACTGCATATATCTTCTTTGGATTCCACATATTAAAATTGAGAAAAAAATTCTAATTAATACTTTAAATACAATTATCATATTTAATGATAGGAAACTTGGTTATCATGAAACCTAGTGAGAATCGTGCTGTGAGAGAACTCTTATAGGATCTCCAAAACACTAGAGATTCCTCATTATTCTTTCTTATAAATTCATTAAATTCAATTGTATTACCCATTTCCAATGCATAAGGACACTTAATTAATATTTTCTATTACATGGCTAGGATATATGAACACTATAGAACTAATCTAAATAAAATTCAAATTAGAGACCTCAAAATTGTTGAACAAGATTTTTTTGTCATTGGTTCATTGAACAAAGGAGATAGCAACCTTTATAAGTTAACAAAAGTTGTATTCACATGAAGTCATGCACCTATTAACCTATCAAGACAAATGGATGGATGGATGGTTCATGATATTTGATGAACCACCCTATAATAATAGTAGGAACTTCTATATTTCTTAAGGAAATTATGGGCATAGTTCATGCTAGGACTCCATATCAACTAATTTGACAATAGAATTCCATGGGTAGGGTTGTGGGTCTGCCCAAGATAGGCAAAATTCTAGGCACAATCCAACACTATGTCTTTGTCCACTGAAAGGCGTAAATCCCTTTTCCTAGAATCCCCAAGTAATGGATAGCATTAGTCAAACCTAGAACGTAATAGCCACATTGACTTGCACCCTAGTGCAACATGGCACCTTCGTAGCATCATAGTGTAAGGAGCCACTGGTAGCTGGTGTTACGGAAGGGGCTCAACCATCAGAATCTATAGCATTATTCGACTAATAAAGGCCACATGGAGGCTCATGTGAGCGTAATATATACGAATTGTGAATATACTTTCCATGGGCTTATGGAAGCTAGTATATGGAAAAGTTTTATGGAGGTTATTATCTTGACAATCTTTACATTCCTTATATATTTGTGTGCGTGTGTTGTTTATAGTTGCTACACTTTGATAGCACTATCCCACCTCCACTGATACATCAGTGCAAATTTATACCATTGATGTTGAAACATGATGTTTTTTGTTCATTTGGCATACATCATACTCATCTATGGTGAATTAAATTGACCTCTCATTCCAAAACTATTCACATGCTTTTAATCCATATTATATATTATTTTAGTTTGATTATAATTGTAATTTTGATTATAGATAGCGATCACACAAAGAGAGGAGCCATGCCCTACTAGAAACACTATCCTCTTTCGAGGCATCATGTTTTAACTTAAACTGTGTTTAAATGTTTATTTCATTAAATTATTTTTGTCAAATAATTAAAATATTATAAATGTATATGTAGGTTGTGTCATTTTCCTATTTGTCATCTATGTGACCTACATCTTGTAACAACCCTTGGTTGATTTTCATGTAAATAAATTGTTATACCAAGGTCATGGGACATGTATTCCAAGCTAAATGATGGGAAAAATATAGCGATGGTTATCACTTGTGATTAATTGATGGCTCTAGAAATTAGCAAAGGCATTGGTAAAGGAAAACTAGCAATAATTACCATTTTATTCATGAAATAAAGGAAAATAGGATAAAATTAACCTGAAGAGACACATATTTTCATGTAAGGAAAATTGAAGGAAAAAGAAGAAAATAGACACCCCAATGATAACAAGGCTTCTGAGGATCAGTTGCCAAATTTTGACAATTTTTTGACAGTTTTTGGGTGGAGCTCCCTTCTATTCTTGCACTCTTTCATACTCGTGTACACTTAGATCATTCTTGGAGAATCCTTGGAGCACTTTGGAATACATGGGATTTGGAGAAAGAAGGCAAAGGAAAGAAGGAAAACACAAGCAAACATGTGGATTAGTAGCTATAAATAGATTGATTTACATGTAACAAGTTGCATACGTGATTTCCTTGTTGATTTTTGGATGCATGGTATATGCATGTGATTTTCTGGTTATCTGATGTCATTGGCATGGAAATTTAACAATATTGACTGTCATTTTAGCCTTGCCTTGTCAATTCCTGGACAACCATGGTGTTGTGAGTTTTTCCACCTGATTGTTTACTGATTGGTTCTAATAATTCCTTATGGTTGTGGGTTGGAATAAACGCTCTAGAAGCCCTGGAACAACTTTGGTTGAGTTACTAGTCTTGGAGCCTAGGTTAGTAAAAAGACACTGGAGCCGTTAGTCGTTTGAGATACTAGTCCCTGGAGCCAGGTTGGAAAAATGCTTTGGAGCCCTTGAAGGTTTTGGGTTGAGTTACTAGTTCATGGAGCCCTAGACCACTTGGATACAGACGGATCTATTTGGTGTTAGCGATGTCTGATGGTGGAGGTGGAATAATTATGGTTGAGGGTTGAGGTGGTTTGACGTTTGGAAGCCATGGTTGGTTTTCTCTTAGTTTATTCCATGATATGACACATTCATTCTTGGAATATGGCATAAGGGTGATTGAATAAAACAGAGAATCGGCTCAACCCAATCTATGGTCAGGTGATACGTGGAAGTCCCTCACTTGGTTGGTATTTTCACATGTTAAAATGAGAAATTTCCTTATTGTGATCTATGAGCATATGTATCGATTATGTTGGTGATATTATGGTTGAGTTTCCATTGTTTATATAATCATTATTTTCTATTTATGTTAGTTATATGATGTGTATTACCTATGGATCTTATCATGAATTGTTTAGCTATTAATTGGTTGATGGATTTATGGACTAGTAACTGTTCTTGTAGCTATGTGGAGAGGGCATATAGAATTCTTGGTGATTCTCATATGAATCTCAAACTCTTCTGATCAGATATGCATTCATGACCTATGGCTTACATATCTACCATGTGTTTGATGAGATGTCTGGTGTGTTCTAGGCAGTCTAGTTCAAATTTTTCCTTCAGGATTGAATGTTTAACTTTTTTGTTGTGTCATTAATGTTTTTGAGAAGTGTTAGGAAGATGTATGAAGTGTTTTGGGGAATGACTTGGAATTGGGGCTCAGATCGTGGGAGTACACCCTTTGAACTAGGCAATTTGGGTCATAACCGCACTTAGGAAATTTTATGGGTGCGATTGGAGGCCTTCAACTGCACCTAGTCCATGTCATGCATGTGGTTGGAGGTTAAGTTGTGAGAAATGTGGCCCTACATTCAGTTTTGGTAACCTCGGTTGGTCCTTTGCCCCCTGAGTTCCCTGTATCTTTGAGGAATGTTGTGATTTGTTAGTTGGTGGTCAGTTGTAGGCCCTACTTCTTTAACTGGAGCCAAGAGGTTGGGTCATGTCATAGTAAATCTTAGTCTCATGTTTACGTTGGCACGTTGATGAAATTGGGTAAATTTGGGAGGAGGTGGTTACAAGGTGGTATCGGAGTAGGTTTTTGTTCTCATTGGGTGAAATAGGGTACCATGTGGTGGTATCAGAGCTTCTAGGTTCAAACACTTGGATTGGATGGGAGGAATGTGTTTTTCATGCATGCATGTTAGTTGTCTATGTGTTTGTTATGCATGAATTGTGATGGCCATTGTTGTGATTTTGTGTCATCATGATGTTGCCATGTTATGATAATTGCTATGTTGATTATATAAATATATATATATATATATTATATATATATATATATATATATATATATATATATATATATATATATAATTGTGCTAATATGGATTGACTATGTAAATGAGATAGCCTCCCATGAACTTCACTCAGGTATGTTGATTACATTTATATTTGGTTTATGTGACATGGTATGTTTGCAGGAAGTAGAAGATCAAAGATGACAAGTAGAATGATGTATTAAAGTTCACGTGACTCTCCCTACAGATCTTATGACAAGCATAGAGATGGGTACTCTCTTGACATAATAAATACTTTGAGAAGTTTAAAACCAAATATTAAGAGTTTACGAATAAGATAACAATAGATTCATTTAGTCACATGAAATACCTTCTAGGGAATGGAGAAACAAGAAAAGGTCAATGTATTGATTATTCAGAGTTATTAGATTTGAAAAGATAGGGACAACCACAGATTAGTTGTGGTTAGGAGGAGATGACAAATAGGGCTTATGGTAGCATGTTTCATGAAGGGCACATGTCAGATAGGAATGACATAGTCAAAGGTGGCAGATGGTTAGATACACCTCATAGGAGAGGTAGAAGTTATGGGTTATTGCTAGTTTTGGATTAGAGAGACAACATGGTCACCATCATTATCATTCTTACAAGAGGAACAAGACGCAGTTTTGTTCGATGAGTTCAAGAAATCCAAACCTCCTACATTTGATGGAGAGATGAAGAAAATGGAAGATATAGAAGCATGGTTACTTGGGATGAATAAGTTCTTCAAGTTGCATGATTATAAAATGAATACGAAAGTGAGGATAACCATTTTGAGTCTTGAAGGGAAAGAATTTTGGTGGGAACATGTGAAGCATGTTAGACGTATCAAGACATAGGAGTTGAGTTGGCATTTGTTCAAGATACTGTTTAGGGTGAATTATTTGTTAGAGAGATACTATAATGGCAAGCCTAAGGAGTTCTATGAATTGAGGAGGGGATATATGGCAAATGAAGCGTATATGACTAAGTTCTTGGAGCTATTGAGGTATGTACCATATATTAAGCATAAGAAGATGAAGTTTCAAACATTCGTTGGTGTGTTGTCATCAACATTTAAAGATTAGTTTGAGTACGATGAGAAATAGGCATTAGAGGAAGTAATTGGGAAGTTGAAACATTCTTATGAGTAGTCTAATCATAAATCTAAACTTAAACAGGGTTGGAAAGGTAATGACAAGACTAAAGGAAACTAGGACAAGAACTGAGGAAGACCTCAAAATGCAGGTAGCAAAGAGAATCCAGTGTTGTACACGAAATTCAATGTGGTTAATAAAGGACATGGATTACAGTTTGAGGAGAAGAACAAGGGTGATGGAAGGAAG
This sequence comes from Pinus taeda, assembly GCA_000404065.3. NCBI lineage: Eukaryota > Viridiplantae > Streptophyta > Pinopsida > Pinales > Pinaceae > Pinus > Pinus taeda. The sequence goes on from APFE030303795.1 coordinate 9,004, forward strand.
CCTTAATAGTAATTAGGGGAGTTTTGAGGTCTAAAATGGGCCTCCTAAGGAAATTATAAAATAATAGTGAAAATAATAAAATAAGATTAGATTACATCATCAAATTTTAGAGGGACAAAAAGAAAAAACTCTTTTTTTCAACTCGTATTTTCAAACGTTTGGATGAAGAATTTGATTCCTCATCTAAGGAGTACCCATTTTGATTACTTTTGATGGACCCTGCTACATGAAAAATGAGAAATACAAGAAAAATGTGATTGCAATCACGTTTTTTCATGTATTTTTCATTTTTTCATGTAGCACGGTCCAACAAAAGTATGCAGTATGGGTACTCCTTAGATTAGAAATTAAACTTTACATCCAACGAGTCCTTCTACTTGAAATTTGAGTAAAATATTAGGGAGATAAGTTGAAAATATGAGTTGAAAAATTAGTTTTTTTATTTTATTATTTTTTAAACTTTAAATATTCTTACTCCAAAAATAGTGAATCATCCTCCATGGTTAACATCATCATCTTAAATCTTATTGGTCCTTAAAAAGTTTATTTTAGTTGTATATATTTCTTAGGAGGCCCATTTTAGACCTCAAAATTCCCCTAATGGTTGGACTTGTGGCAAGGATCACAATAGGAGATATTTTCTGCATCATAAAGGTGGTAGAGATGAGACTTGCAGTGCTTAGGAAGCACTCATAGTTAGGAATGTTGGACAGAGTATTCCTTAGATATATGAAACATTGGATAATACGAAATTTGATCATCAAGAATATATTATCTAGATGGAAAGTAAGTTTTGTGATCAAGTTATTTCTATTTTGATTGACCTTGGATCTAACTATAGTTATATTGGTCTTGACCCAGTGGATAAGTGTGGCTTGAGTAGAGAAGTGCATGTAGAGTTTTGGTTGGTGTAGTTGGCTATAAGTACCAAGAAAAGAGTTCATTATTGTCTATGATCTTGTGCATTTTAGATAAATGATATGTCTACATCAACGCATCTAAATGTGCTTCTGTTAGGATCATATAGTACGTTGTTGGGTATGTATTGTTATACATTCATAGGATTAAGGTAGATTGCTATGATAAGGCTATTGAGAGTGTGGATAATGATTGAGAGATGAGAATCTTGTAGGGCAAGGAGAAGCCTATATTAGTGATAATGGTTACAACTATGCAAGAAAAAAAACAATAGAAAGAAAGGCTGCGTATTGTTCATAGTTCATATTTCCAGTGACAAATGGAAGGATGTTGAGGATGTTGAAGTCTTGAAGAGGTATATGTTTTTGCAACAGTTTTAGGATGTATTCCCAACATTATTTCATAGTTACCACCTCATAGGGAAGTGGACTTTTGTATTGAGTTGATGCGAGGAACAACACTATTATTGAAGGAACCTTATAGGATGAGCACTCTAGAGTTGGTGGAATTGAAGTTGTAGCTTAAGGAAATGCTTGATAAGGGATAATTTAGGTCATGTCTGTCACCTTGGGGTGCATTAGTATTTTTTGTGAAGAAGAAAGATGGCACTCTCAGGTTATGCATTAATTACAAGCAATTGAATAAGGTGATAATTAAGAATAGGTATCCTTTGTCAGTGATTGATGACATGTTTGATCAGTTGAAGGGACACAAATTTTTCTCAGAGATTTATTTGAGATCAAAATATCATCAGGTGCACATCAAAGAAGAGGACAGCTACAAAACCACATTTTTGGCTATGTAAGGGAATTATGAGTTTGTAGTAGTTCCGTTTGGTCTTACTAATGCTTTAGCCATTTTCATGTGTGTTGTGCCCTTATTTGTACAAGTTTGTGATAATATTCATTTATGACATATTGATGTATTCTAAGAATGAGGAAGAGCATGAATAACATCTAGTATCAATGTTAAGATTGTTGAGAGAGTATCATTTGAATTCCAAGCTTAACAATTTCAGTTTCTTTCATACATAAGTTCATTACTTGGGGCATGGTGTTTCCATGGAAGGTATAGCAATGGATCCATAAAATATTAGAGTTATTATGGATGTGATGGAACGTAAATGTGGATGAGGTCAGATCATTCATGAGATTAGCACAAGAGGTTCATCAGGAACTTTTCATGGATTTCCTATCCTATTACATCATTTCAAATAAAAGGAAAGAAGTTTGAATGGATAGAGGAATGTGTAGCTAGTTTTGAGAAATTGAAGTAGTTTCTTACAAATGCTCTCGTCTTGAATATTGTAGATCTAGATAAAGAGTTTGTCGTATGTACCGATGTTTGCAAGAGGGGACTTGGTGGAGTTATAATGTAGGAAGGACAAGTGGTATGCTATGAGTCAAGGAAATTGAATGAGCATGAGAAGAATTATGTATCTCATGATCTTGAGTTGGCATCAATCATCCATGCCTTGAAGATGTGGAGGTACCATCTTTTTCGTAGGAGATTTGTTTTGATGAGTGACCACGGTGGGTTGAAATACTTATTTGACCAACATAATCTAAATGCCAGACAAGCTAGGTGGTTAATTACTCTCAGTGAGCTTAACTTCAAGATTAGGTACATCAAGGGAAAGGATAAAAGAGTTGCAGATTCTCTAAGTAGAAGAGTACAAGAAAATCACATTGTAGCAGTGACTTCTTATGGTACAAACTTGCAGGAGCAGATCTTGTGGATAGGGTTGGAGGATGACAGGAACCAACAACTTAAGAACACGTTAAAACACCATAGTACAAATGATTAGTCTATGGATTATCATCTCACAATAGATGGCTTAGTCAAATCTACATTGATTATTGGGCCCTAAAAAAATCATACTCAGGAACCAATGCATGATTCCCCAATTAACAAACTTAATAACCAACTCAAAGGGGTCAAGTACTTCAGCAATATTAATTTAAATTTGGTCATCACAAAGTTCCAATAGAACCAATTGATGTGTGGAAGATTGATTTCAAGTCCAAGGAAGGATTTTTTGAATGGTTGGTCAAGCCCTTTCGTTTAATGAATTCCACAAAAAAATTGATCAGGTGAATGGATGATATATTTTGGCCTTTCACCAACTCTTTTGTGGTTGTATATCTAGATGATACAATGATATTTAGCAAGAGTTGGGAACAACACAACATATTAAATAGGTCCTTGACACTCTGCAATAGCACAAGTCATGTGCTAACTTGGAAAAATGCTTCTTTAACATGCAGAAGGTCCAATACCTAGGCTATATTATTTATGAGAAAGGTGTGCATGTGGATCGAGCCAAGATTCAAGAAGTTTGGGTTTGACAACCCTGATGACTCTAATTTATCTTTTCATCTTCATGGGCCTTGCTAACTTCTACTAAAGATTCATTTTTGGGGTTCTCTTATATAACTTTTCCCTTAAGTTTGGTGACAAAGGGAAGAGGAAAATTGAATATGTTTTGGTATGAGTCACAAAAAAAAGCATTCGATGAATTAAAACATTGCCTTTCTTTCTCACCAATCCTCATTATGTTAGACCTACAACAAACATTTGAGATTGATACAAGTGCCTCCAACTATGCTATTGGTGTAGTCCTCATTCTAAAAGGACATCCAATGACTTATGATAGTGAAACACTCTCTGATATTGTCCAAAGATACCACCTATGATAAGAAGATGTATTTCATCATGTAACCTTGCTAGACATTGAAACATTATATTATGGGGAAGGAGAAAACCATCCACATACATCATAAGCCTATTCAATTTGTGCAAACACAAGGGAAGTTACAAAATGAGATAAATGGTTCACATACATGTAGCGATTCCATTTGAATATCAAATATGAGAAGGGTACTACCAATCATGTCACAGATGATATCAGTCGGCCCCTAAATGTGGCACTTACCATAGTTCTGAAATCTTGGGGGTATGATACATTGGATGGTAATAGCTATATAAAAATGACACATAATTCACTTCCACATTTTAGATATTGATGGTAGGCAAGAAATGTCTAGACTTCCACCTCTTGGATGCATAATTTTCACCTAGGACACTTTTTTTCCTTCAAGAGAGATGTTGGGCATGTAATGCCCCCACATCATGTTTTGGGGCTCAAAGCCTAGGTTTTGGTCAAATATGTTGTAAAACTCCGCGAATTGCGGGCGCGAAGCGTGAAATGTACATTGACTCATAGGGTTGTTTACCCTAAGTAATGTAATGTGATGTAATGTCATGTCATGTCGGCCTATCAATGGTCCGTGGACCATGGGATTGTATAAATAGAGCAAGGTTGTAAATTGTAAAGAAAATTGGAGATAGATGAGCATGGATGAAGTCTAGAAGATAGTGGATAAAGAAGAAGTCTAAGTGTCTTGGGTCGTAGTAGTAAGAAGAGGCTCTACAGCTCAGTGCGAAGAGACCTAGTAGAGTCCACAACTGAGTGCATAGACCCCTGGAGTTGAGTGCGAAGAGGCCTAGTAGAGTCCACAACTGAGTGCATAGACCCCTGGAGCTGAGTGCACAGGGTGAAGTTGAGTTTGTAACCGAACAAGAAGAATAATAAAGAGAAGTTTGACTCCAAGAACTATGTATTTGTTTTTGTATGATTTTATATGCATTAATATTGTTTTGGTTATTGCACGCACTTATATGATTATTGCACACTGTTAAGTATAATTGGGCTCATATAGATAAGTAATCAAATAACCTCAGGTTAATAGTAAGAAAATTGGGTAATAACACAGATTACGCCTCGAACAAAGCTGCGTGGAGGCATCATTGCAAGCTACTAGGTACTGATAGGTGCGCGTAGAGTCAAACTGTGCACCATTGAAAAACCATCAGACATCTTTAGGGTGTGGAAACCTGGTTCTTGCACCCTCCCATACTACTGCAGATGAGACCTCAGTCTGCGCTTCCCGGACTATTGTTGAAAGGACTAGTAGTATCGGGATTTGTTTGGCTAAATCAACTCCAAACCCGGGTCAGGCCCATATAAGCCAACAAGAGAATGCCAAGATAATTTGGGAGACACATTATGGTCGACTAGTAGGGTTTAAAAACCCATGTTTGATTTTCCATGTAAGGAAAATAAGGTCAAGGTCATGGGACACATATTCCAAGACGAATGGTGTGAAAACATTATAGTGGGAATCACTTAAGTTTTGCTTATGGATATGGAAATTAGAAAATCCAATGATAAATGAAAAGAGGCATTAATTGGTATTTAATTATGAAAATAAAGTAGAATAGGTCAAAAGATTGGTGATGAGATAGAAAATTTCATGTAAGGGAAATCAGAGGAAAACTAAAGGGAAATGAAGAAAAGGAGACACTAATGATAAAAATACATCTAGGAATCAATTCACATATTTTTTTAATTCAGTTTTGGCTCTCTCCTTTCGTTCTCTCATTCCCTCATACTCTTGCACACTCAGAGCATTTTTGGATCATTCTTGGAGCACTCTAGCATTCACTTCGATTCAGTGAAAGCAAACAAGGAAAGAAATGAAGCACAAGGAGGTAGTTAGATCAACAGCTACTACATGCTTACCTTGTAGGTAACACATTTCATGTGTGATATCCTTGCTATTTTTTGGATCCATTATATATCCATGTGGTTTCTTGGTTATGTTTTATCATTTTCATGGATATTTGCCTCAATTGATAGTTGTTTTAGCCTTCCCTTACCATTTCCTGGATAGCCATGGTGTAGTGCATTACCCATTTGGTTTTTCTAATTGATTTTTAGGTTCGTTATGGCTTTGGGTTGGAACAAATGCTCTGGAGCCCCAAAACAAGTTCTTTTCCTTACAGGTTGTAGGTTGAGTTACTAGTCCCTAGAGCCTACATTTTGGGACAAACACTCTAGAGGCCTAGAATAGAATGGGTTCCCTAGAGATTGTGGGTAGAATTACTAGTTCCTATAGCCCTTGACATCTTGGATAGAGACCGACCTAGTTGATGTTAGTGATTATTGGACTATAGATATTAAATCTCTATGCTTGAGGGTTGAGGTGGTTTGGCATCTAGAATTCATGGATTATTTTGTTTTGGTTTAACCCTTATGATCCCATATTCATGTTTGGAATATGCCACGGGGGTGATTGTATGAAAGAGAGATTTCGTTCAGCTCAATCTATGGTCGGGTGGTACGTGGAAGTATATGACTTGGTTGGCATTTTAATATGTTAATATGAGTTATTTTTCGATTGTGAATTATGAGCACTTGTATTGATTATTATGGTGATCTTATGGCTGATTTATCGTAGTTTCTATTATGGTTATAGGTTGGTTATATGCATTTCTTTTTTATGTTATCTAGCTATGGATGTCTCCTATGATTTGAGAAGCTACTAGATTATGGATGAATGCATGGGCTAACAAGTGGTTGCAGCTATTTTGAGAGGGTATTAAGCCTTCTTGGTAATTATTGGATGAAGTTTAGAAGTTTATGATGAAGTATGCAACCATGACTTGTAGCTTACATGTTTGTCACCTTTTTGACAAATTTTTTGTCTTGCATTAGGAATGTATTGTTTAAATCTAGCTCACATTCTATTTTTTTAGCATTTCTATCCTTATTGACATAATTCAGGAAAGTTACACACAATTTTGAGCAATGGTATGGAGGCTTGCCTCAAAACATGGCATAGATCTCACGACTTCATGTTGTAAACTAAGGAATTTGGATCATAACTACATACAGGTAGGCCTATAGGTTTTTTTATATCCTTCCAACTATATTCATAGAGTAGAAAGGGTGGTGTTGTGGAGGTTCTCTTGTGAAAAGGAATTTCAACTCAGGGATTCATCACCTAGTGTAGTTTGTAGGCTCCTGATTAGCATGTAGCCCTTGAGGGATGGTTGTATGTTTTTGGTTATTCGGCTAGACTTTCATAACTGAAACTTGGATGTCGGGTCATATGATAGTGATACTCAGCTCATGTTTACCCTAGAGAGCTTATAAAATTGGGTAAATTTAGGGTGGGGCAGTTACACTATGGTATCAGATCGAGGTTACAACACTGAACCTTAGGGTAAACCAAATCATCATATAGGGCAATAGAAAGATAAGAGACGAAGAGTACAATGGTAGACTATAGTTCACATGACTCCCCTTATAGGCCTAATGTGAATTCAATGGAACAGGATGGGTTATTTGAGAAAGAAGGAGAAGAGTACTCTCTTGATATAGCAGATACAGTGAGAAGTTTGAAGGAAAAAATCAAAATTTATAAGGAAGATAATAGTAGATTTATTAGGGCTTAGGAATGTCTTTCAAGATCTCAGGAAAAGCAAGAAGAAGTTAATGCAGACATCCTTTATACTATTTCATATCTTCATAAGTAGGGACAATTGAGGATTAGTTATGGATAGGAGGAGAAGATGTAAATGGGGAGTATGGTAGCAGGTGTCTCAGAGGACACAGACTGGAGAGAGATCATACGTTCAGAGGTGGTGGATATTTGGATACACCTAATAGGAGGGGTACTACTTATGGATGTCATGATAGTTCTCATTCTAAGATACATCATTGCCATCACCTCTATCATATGGATAGGAGGAGTGAGAAGTAATACTTCCCAGATGAGTTCAGAAAAGCTAAGTCTCCTACTTTGGATGGTGAGTTGACTAAGTTGGAATATGTAGATGCTTGGCTACCTCAGATGAAGAACTTCTTGAGATTAGATGAGTATTTAGAGTTCATGAAAGCTAAGATAGCTACCTTTGGTCTCAAAGGAAAAGCAGATATATAGTGGGAAGATGTGAAGCATGTAAGAGGAATTAGAGAAGAGGAGTTGATTTGGGAGGAGTTTGAGAGACTCTTTATCAAGAACTTCCTATTTGAAAGATACTATGATAGAATCATCATGGAGTTCTATGATCTTAGGATGTAGGTGAGAAGGATAATGTGGCTTTATATAAGAAGTTCAATGTAGTCGACAGAGGACATGGGTCTCAACCGATGGAGCAGTAAAGTAAATAAAATGTTAGAGAACCATTGTGGTGTTGAACCTGTGGAGGATATAATCACAGGAAGGATTTCTCTTTGCATCAGAGTGGCATTGTAGACTATGGTAGAGACTCAATACATCATACGACTGAAATAAATCATGCTCTTGAATCGAGTAATAGAGAAAGCTAAACTACATGTAAGCACTATGGGTTGATGAAGCTACATGGGAGATGGTTGATCAGATGTAGGCATAAAATTTGGTTTCCAGTTACAGTTTAATTTTTCAAAGGAGTTGGAGACCCTTGAGAGATTTTATATGCAACATGTTGAGTACCATTGGGTAAGGTAAGTGGTATATTATTATATTTATCTACGCACTGACAATTGTGTATTTGTGGAAGTATGATACAAAGAACTGTATGGAAAGGTCACTTCCATAAAATCTTGAAGAAGGCTAGAGTTGATCTTTCCCTTGGAAGCACTAGAAACCATGAGGGTTGATTCATGGTGTTTGATTGAAATTTTCATGCTTTTGAAGTTTTGTGATTTGTTTGCGCTTGATGTGTGGTTTGGATTATGTTTAGTGCATGGCCATGCCACTTTTTTTTTATGTCATATTGTTGTTTGGTTTTCCTTGGTTTCCTTATATTTCCTTCTTGTTATTTCCTTTTATGTTTAAAGGGTATTTGGAATTGGTTGGGGAAAGAGGAGAATTAATGGAGCTTGATGAGATTTGAATGAAACCCAACAGGTAATATAAGACTGGGATGAAGCCTAGTGAATGGATAAAAGGCAATTGAAGGAAATAATATGACAATTGGTTTTGGTGGTTAGGTCCATTAGGACAAAAAAATAGTGGCATGAGTGTCATGAGAAAGGTAACAAGAGAAGTAAATTAAAAGGGTTTGAGGTAACAAATGCCTTGGCTATGCTGGGAACTTCTGTTCTCAATGTCGTGGATGTGTTGCATGGACAAAGGGAGTTCTCTTAACATTAACCTTATTGAAGACTGGTAATTTTGTTGTGATCATGATTATGCTATGTTGGTGTGTGTTCATGTATGAATTTCATTTTCTGACAGGGTAGTCAAGGAACATTCTTACGGAAGAATGATTGTTTTATGTAGTTGAATGACATGAAAAGGTTCCTAGTTTTATAAGGAATCAAGTGGGAAAAGTAGTCCTTAAAGACCTATGAGGTTAGCATCATGTCAATATTATTTCGATATTATGTGCTTAAAACTCTTCCTATGTTTATGACATGGAAGGAAATGTTGAAGGATACATCAATAGAATAAAAGGAGTATGATTTTTGGCATGTTGGGATAAGCATGGATAATGGAAAGACACTAGAGGTAGGATTTCCTGGTAAAGATGGTGTGGTATATGGATGTGAAATATTGTTTTTTTGTACATGTTGTACATGTTGTACATGTGGTGTTGTGTACATTTCATACATGTGGTGTTGTGTACATTTGGTATAGTGTCATGTGTATTGTTTATTTGTTATATTCTGACATCTGTATTCATTATGTTGCACTATGTGTATGTATATGTTTTGTGCAATAAACTATGCATAGTTGTATGCATTGTGTTGTACATCGTGTGTAGGTCTATGTCTTGTGTTATACATCATTTTTGGGTGTATGTGTTGTGATGTACATTGTGTGTATGTGTACGTGTTGGGGATTGATTCTTTTTATCCCTAGAAGTTCTAGGTGATCCAAGTGGATAATGGTGGCCACCTACCTATTCCACTTGCATGCCCACCATTGTTTCTTTTCGTTTTTCAGTTCCTTAATTGTAGCACAATTGACTATTTTTGGAAATTGTTTGGGTACTGAACTTCCGGAGCCATTTTGAGGCCCTAAACGACATTTTTTTGGAATGTCATAAGAGGAAAATATGAACTTTTAACTCAGTATTCACTATCAATAATTTGATTCCTTGGATAGATCATTCTAACGAGGTACCTTGTGTGTCAAATGGAGATCGTTTACCAAAGTTATGACCCCGGGAAGTTGATGTACCAATTTACCCCAACGGGGCCCATAGTTTGGCATTTCATCTCCTATGGTTAGGTTTTTGGATGTTTAGGGTTTTCCATTGTTTCTCAATCATAAATAGGCCTTCAAGCCTCATTGTAACATGGTTCAAAGGCATGTAGTAGCCACATTTCTTCTTAGAGAAAAGCTACCATTGCTCGAAATAGTCTTATTTCCATTATGTTTCTAAGCATATTTTAGTATCTGATATTAATGAAATGAGGTGTCATTTTTTATACATCTCTATATTTATGGTTATATATGTAATTTTTTGCATTCCTATTTAAATTTGGATGAGTGTTATTAGAGAAGTCTTCTATTTCTCAATCCTTCTTTGCATGTCCTCAACGAGGTTGGGGTATAAGGAGTTAGGGATTGATCTAGTTAAACCTATGCAAAATCATCCCCCCAATGCCAACAACCAAACATGGGGAAGAAAATAATGATGACGGAGTAGGAGATCGTATCAAAATATTTCTCAAGGAGGCCCTCAAGAAACAAATGAATGCGATGATGTATAAATTTTCCCAGATCCTTCAACAGTTTCCCATCGACAGTGCATCCACATCCAGCAACCACTCTGGGCACACCACTCCTTTTAAGGTACAAGTAAACTTTGACATTCCCATATTATGCCCAAATAGATGGAGATGTAGTAGGTAAATGGTTAAATCTGCTAGAAGGGTATTTTTTTATTCATGATTTTTCCAGCCAGGAAAATATTACTTTTTCTCTTCTTAAAGTCGCCCACCACATCAAGGACTAGTGGGAAACCTACTATTAGTAGAAGGATGAAAGTAAGCCCTCACTATTTTCAGCCGCACCCACTTGGAATTTGTTCTGAGACTCCAGCAAGGAGTAGTACTACCCTATCCGGAGATATGAGGATAAATACATAAAGTTTACCAATGTTTTTCATACCCTTCACACGAAGTTGGGTATGAAGGATTCTGAGAAACATTTGGTACTCAAGTACTATAGTTGCATACATAAGTACATCCAAGATGAGATGGAGTACCAATATAATGTCAAGATCGAACAAAAGCTTAGACAGAAAAAGCGAGGCTTTCGATATATGAATCCAAAGTAAGGGAAGGTTCCCACAAACCATAGAACAAATGACAAAGCCATGGAGGGACAGCCTAGGACAACCTTCCAAAGCTGCAAGAAAATAGAAACACCACGAACCTGAAGAAGGACATGGGAAAGTGGTGTGAGTTCCATAAGAAGTCCACTCACAACACAAGTGAGTGTCGGGCCAGGAAATCACTATTTGCTGAGCTGAAATATTTCAAATCATATGCATGTTTTAACTGTGAGTTAGAACCTAACAAGGGGAATGACAAAGGGAAGCAGATTACCAATACAAAGCCAAACACCATTGTTTCTAGCATGAAGATCCAAAAGGAGGAACTCAAAGATCTAGAGGAGGAGGGGTGCCTCTTCCACTCCCAGATGTGGGTAAAGGGTTCCCCGCTACAGTTCATTGTTGAAAATGGGAGTCAAAAGAACCTCATTTCATTAGAGGTCATAAAGTGGCTAGGCTTAGCGACCACATCACATCCATAACCATACACCATTGAGTGGCTTCACCAAGGATGGGATCTTCCTGTCATCCAACAGTGTCACATTCTATACAACATCAAGCCCTTGACAGATGACATATTATGTGACGTTTCTCCTCTTGATGTTTGTGATGTACTACTAGACCAACAATATTTATGGAAGTGGCATGTTGTGTATGAGTCAAGGCCTCACGCTATTATTTTTACCTTGGGAAATACGTTGTACAGGATACTAGAGGTAGCATCGCCTACCGCCATCTCTTTGGTTACTGTAAGACAATGTAGTTAGCTCATTTCCAAAACTAGGAAATTTGTTTTCCTGATGGTATGCCCTTAGCGAAAGAAGAGTATGGTGTCCATTAACTCTATATAGGGCCCTTCCACATGACAACAACATATGGACAAGGTCACAGAGGAGTATGAGGACATCTTCAACTCCCCAACAGGGGTGCCTCTGCACTCTCAGGTTAAGCACTCCATCAATCTGACGCCAGATGCGTCATTCCCCAATGGACCAATCTATCAAAACTCTATTATAGAGAAGGATGAAATGAAGAGGTTGATTCAGGAGCTCTTATAGGAAGGTCACATCCACATGAGTTCATCATCCCATCGGAGCCAAATCATTTTCGTATAGAAGAAGGATAGGACTTGGAGACTTTATATTGACTATCATGCATTAAGCAAGATCATTATCTGGAACAGGTACCCGATCCCATGGATTAATGACCTTATAGACCAACTCAAGTGGGGTAATATTTCAGCAAGATTGACTTGACGTCCGGATATCTCCATATACCAATCAAACCCTTTGATGTGTGGAAGACTGCCTTCAAAGCCAAGGAGGGCCTTTTCAAATGGATAGTTATGCCTTTCGGATTGACAAATGCTCCTGCAACCTTCATGAGGTTGACGGATGACATCTTGTGGCCATTCACCAACTCATTTGTAGTTGTATACTTGGGTGACATCCTGATCTTCAAAAAGAGATAGGAAGAGCACCTCCACCACATCCGACATGTTCTCCAAACACTGTTGTTATAGACATATTTGATCACTTCAACCCCAATCACATATTTCCATAAACCAAAGGCTTCAAAACCCCTAAAGATGTTGTTTCATACCCTAAAGGAACAAGGTCGACTGATTACATCATTTCCTAGAACTTCTCCTTGAAAAACTGGTCATAATTGGTCAAAATTGGACCATACAGGCTGCTCCATGCTGAGGGTGTGATGCATCTCACCTGTCACATGCAAAGGGTGCAACGCATACTAAAAATCCCTTCTGTAGGGTGTGATGAGCGAGAGAAGACAAATGGTAGAGGCAGTTTGCTACATGGAAACCTAGAGAATCTTCTAGAAACTGCTCATTTGACACTTTCCTCTCTAAATTTGCCTAGGGATGAGTAAGAGATCATGAAATCTCCAAGTGGAACCAATAACTATCAATGACATGACAGTAATCAAAATCCCAGAAGATGACTCACCCACCTGCAAATATCTATATATGGATCCCTCATCCTAGAAATCCAAACGACTGGAATTCTGTATTTTGTAAGGAAGTGTTGTTGGTTTCTCTGTGAAACATTATATTGCTGGGTGATATAGTCTTTTCATGAGGTGAAGAGGGCTTTCATGCTGGGAGGATGGCGTTGGATCAGACTGTTGTGTTGTAATCCTCTCTTCTACTATTTCTATCAATAAAGTATTTGAGTTTTCCTCCATATACTTGTATATTTCTGAATCTTGTATTGGTGTATGCATTTATATGGTTAATATACATTTGATCCTATATTGTTTATGGTTATAGATATCTATGCTTTGATGGTATTATTCTGCTTTGACTCTTCAGGTGTTCTTTGAAGCGGGACAAGTGAGGAAGGAGTGGCGAAACTCTATCAAAGGAGGGAGGAAACAAGCGAGGAGACAAGCAAAAGAATGAGGTTGGTACTCTCTACTTCTCTCTCATCTATCTCTCGTAAAGGAAAACGCAAGTAACTTTCGTTTGTTTGTTTCTAAGATAGCTACCCATCTCAATGGGACTAGTAGCTCTGAATGGACACTAGTTTTCTCGATAACAAAATGGTGACTCCACTGGGGAACAAATCGTTTGATTGTTAGTTACTGTTGTTTTCTTTATAAACTACTGACGGAGCCTGAAGTTAAGCCAGCTAGCCGTCGAACTACTTTTGCCATGCAACTGTAAAGTAGATCAAAGCTGCTTCAGTCAATCTCTGGGTTAGTTTATGAACTAAACATCTGACTTGCAAACATCCTAAGTGCCCTGGTGGTAGCTCAAATAACCTCATTATATCAGCTCCTATAATTTGTGTTTAATGCCTATCATAAGCTCATCCTAAATCCCTGAACTTAACTACAAACTATGAGTGAAAACCAAGCCCAGTCTCGTCCTTGGACCATCACACTATCTCTCATTGGAAGCCTAGATGCATCGCACCTCTCGTGTGTTGCAGGTGAGATACATCCCTATTTCCTTGTGTTATAGGTGTGATGATTGAGTGAGACTATTTCTACCTCCAGATTTTGGTTTTTTCTTCATTGTCTTTAGCTTTATTCAGTAGTTTTGTTGTCTATGATTAGTATATCACTATTGAAACCTTATTCCTTTGCATTATTCAGCCTCCATTGATAAATAATTGTGAATGATTTTTATGTATTTTTCATCATTTACAATTCTCCTTTACAAATAGTAGCTTAATTGAACTATCGCATTTTGATTTGAAAGTGTCACAAGTGTCATTTTCAGTCAAAGAAAAGAGTGTCGTAAAGTCTTCCTCTTTTAGATAGTCAATTACACTTTTGCCATTGTATTTGATTTGAATCATCAATTCTTTGAAGTGTCAAAAGCATTTTTCAAGTCGAAATTGAAAGTGTCGTCTAAATCTTCCTTTCGTTTTTGAAAACAAATTGCTCAAGTGTCGCTTTGAGGAAAGATAGTTCAGATATGTACTTAGTTTTCTTTTTGTCATTCTCACATTAAAGAAACTGAAAATACAAATACAGGCATGTGCATTTGCATTTAGAATGCATGCGGAAATTGATTTAGGACAGTGCATCTTAGTGTGTGCTCTCTACTCTATGTTGAAATAATTTTACTTCTCTTTCCTTAGTAGCTAGGATTTTCATTGCTAAAAGAAAGTAAACCATTGTTTATCATCTTATATTGCATATTTAGGAATTGTATATCTACATCACATGGTGAACATTAAAGGCAAACTTCTTAAGAAAGATGAACTATAAAATAAACCTCAATGAACATAAAAATGCTTTGGAACCTAACGCACAACATCTAGAAGTCTAGGCTAGAGATGTATTCTAGCATCGTAAAGCCTGGTAACTATCGTTTTCATTGTAGGTTGTATGATTCTTCCTCTTTGATATGACAAGTGTCAGTATGGACTTGTGCTCCCATGTACCATCAAGTATATATTGGGAGACCATAATAGGCTATATCATTTATCCTTAGGAAGCCGTGTCTGCTGCCCTATTGACCGCAATGCACTGAACATAGCATTCAGGAAGATTAATTGCCGTACATAAAAAGTATTCTGGAGTTTTGCGATTGGTTTGGTAATCCCTCTGTCTAGATTTCCAGAGTAATCACTTTTGTTTCTTTTCAGACTCCTTCAAAGCAAAGGTGCATCTGAGCACTAGTCACTTTAGGCTCATTAAAAATTGAAGGCGACTAGAGTCATCTTTAGCTTTTAACAATGTAAACTTTGAAACGGGAACTATAAACTCAAAATGGGAACTCTGGCCAAAAAACCTCAAAGAAACATCAAAAGCAATGCTAAAAACGAAAAGTGTTGATACTGGAATAACACCTTTTTTTTTCTTGGGTAAATTTTCAACATGTTTTAAAAATGGTAGTGGAAACCAATTTTTTGCGCAAAAATTGTCCAGAAAACACCCTCAAAACGAAAAATATTTTATCATGACCCCGAAAAAACATTAAAATTTAAAAAATTTAATGAAAACATAAAATAAAAGAAAAATAAAAAAAATTAAAACAATGAAAAAACACAAAACAAAAAAAAGTTTCAAAAATAACAAAAC
>APFE030303811.1:0-14359 GCA_000404065.3 Pinus taeda
TTTACTTTTCTTCCTCATAACATTCTCATCATTAACTAGAACATATTTATTTTTGGGCATTGTTACTTTTGGTCTTTTATGTCTCTTCTCCTTTCTAACATCAGTTCCAATGTCATCCTCTGTAACGACAACATATTTTTCAGTGTCAATTTCAACTTTCTCATCTTTAAAAGTGACTTGTTTACCTTTGCTAAATTTATCCACTAGACACATTTTTTTTATCCCTTGGATGTAGTTTTGTAGCATCATGAATTACTACATTTTACTTGTTTGCCATATCTTCTTCTGTCACTGAGTAGAAACTGCTGACAACTTTCATAATATCATGCCCTATGAAATGAATGCCTACCAACACAATTGAACAACTTTCAACAAAAAAATTTTCAGACAAAATATCATATGTCAATAAAACAAAGTTATAAAAATATAGTGAGACAGTTACCAGGACATGAAACACAAATATAAATAACAATACTTACAATATTTTGTATCATCTCATTTATGATTTGTGTACACAACTTTGTAGATACATCTCTCGTGTCATACAATGAATATGATAACTGGTATTTAATCCTTTCATATGACTTGGGTGGTTTTGTAAGTATGTAAACAACTTCATTGTCTGGTATTGAACACATGTCTATGACCTTTCCCAACACGTCTCAAATTCCATTATCGTTAGACATATCAACATATAGATATATCTACAAATTTTGGCTTTCTCTTTCTTTCACATACCAAACATTTGATGGAAGTTTCACTTCTTTTGATTTCTTCAAGTATGAAATCATCTTCTTCTCGTTTGAGGCACTTGAAAGATTTGTAGCCATCAGCTCAGGTGGGGTTCGTTTAACAGTGTTTTTTGAAGATCCACCTTTAAGAGTCTTTGGTCCAGAATGATTCACAAAAATATTATTTGTTTCCAAGTTTCTGAAAAAATTACACAGAGAGAGAGAGCGAGCAAAATATAACTTAAATTAACAAGATAAACAATAAATAATAATATATTTATGTATATATATAAACAGATCTATATTATAGTAGTATAATAACACACAACAAATTAAAAAAATACATCACCCTACCACCCCACCCTGGAAATCAGCCAACTAACCAAGCCAACAGTTCGACCCAGCCCCCTACACCACCCTAGCGCCCCAACAACCGTCACCCATCCTGACCCCCATCCCCACCCGATCCTGGTGGCCCAACAACATGCCACCTGAGCTGACCGTTGGGCCGCTAGGATGGGGCGGGGGGCCAAGCGCCGGCCTGCCAGCCCACCCCAGTGGCCTAATGGTCTACCACCCTCACTTTGGTGGACGACCCAGGCGGCGAGTCATTGGGCTGCCAGGGTGGGCGTCGACCCCCCACTGCACCCTGCCGGACAACCTGGGCAGTAAGTCGTTGGGCCGCCAGGGTAGGGCGGAGGGGTCGTCGAGGTGGGGCAAGGCGCTAGCCTCCCTAGCGGGCAGTTGGGACGCCGGAGTGGGGCACGGGCAGTGCGGCAGGCCGTTGGGCTGCTAGGGTGGGGCAGGGGGTTGGGTGCTAGTCCCACCGCCCCATCCTGATGGACCAACAGCCCGCCGCCCGGGTCGGTTGTTAGGTCATTGGGTTCGGTTGGCACCCCAGTGACCCAACGGTCGGCCTAGGCAGTGGGCCATTGGGCTGCCAAGGTGGGGTAGGGTGCTGCGTGCCAGCCCCCTACCCCACCCCAGCGGCCCAACAACCCGCCACGATGGTAGGCCGATTTGCTCCCTACCCCCTGCCCCAGCCCGACGACCTAACATCAGGCCAGGGTGGCGAGCCATTGGGCCACCGAGGTAGGGCAGGAGGCTAGGCCTAGCAGGCCATTAGGCCACTGGGGTGGGCCGGGAGGATAAAGATATAAATTATTTTGATTGCCTAGAAGAAATTAAAAAATGTATTAGATATACATATGAGTACTTTGACATTGCTGATTCAATTTGGTAAGAGTCATTTTTCAATAATCAAAATGATATCATCTCAACAATAACAAATGAAGATATACCTTTGAAAAATCCATTTATTTGGCCATAAAATGTGTCAAATGAACATGATGAAATAAACATTGTTGAACAACAACAATCTCAAGGTATTATTAATTCTTCACAGGCAGAATAAAGAGAGATGTATATTGGTTCTAGAAGATTTCGTGCACAACATGAAGCCATGGAAGACCTTTACAGGGGTTCAGTATAGGATATTAAGGAGAGTTGCATGATCGCAGTGCTAGCAGATGGAGATCCCAATGGCTATCCATTTTGGGTTGTTATGGTTGTAAATGCTTTTACAGAAAATGAAAATGTTACAGTGTTGAAGTACATTGGTATGCTACAAATACACACCCATTCAATGGTGTGTATAAGCCATAGATTGTAGTTGACAAAAAAATTGGCGGAAAGAAAAAAAGAAAGGGTACAAATATAAATCGTTGCTTCACAGACCTCTTAAAATTGGAGGATGTTGACATACATGTTTATGACTTCAATTTAACAAAGAGAGGAACTCTTCGCTTCAAAAAAATAGAGATTTTGAAAACGTTGTTATCAGAAGGAACAATGTTGAGATGGGAGTCTGCTAAAACCAGTCGTAGATCCAGAAGAATTTTGAAACCTGAAATGGTGGGCATGCATGTGGACTCAGATGGGGCACTAGTTGATGAAAGAGAAGAATATGGAACATTTTCGCCTGCATCCAGTCATTCATCTAAAGATGTGAACTCTGATGGTGTGCAAGAAAATATGAGTGATTTTGAATAATTGTCTAAGATATTTTATATAACTAATGTTTGCATTGTATCTTGAAATAAAAATATTTATTTCTATATGGTGTTAAATCAGAAGTTATGAGTCATTTTTATGTTGTTGGATTATATATTTTAATTATGATGATTTTTATTGTTTAGAATATCTACAATGCAACAATAAATTAGCGATATAATGTATGTTTCATTCAACATACAAATAATGACATTTTGATTAATTTAGTCATGTAATTTGTTCATAATGTCATGGTTTTTAATTTTATGGTTGAAAATTTTCCAATTTTTTTTGTATCTTTAATGTTATGGTTGAAAACAATTAGAATTTTAGCGATCTTTAGTGTGATGTTATTATTTGTTTAACAACATGAATGAAAACTAATAGAATTTTAATGTCTTTCAGATCCATTATTTTATCTTTATCGTCATTACTAAAACAAGTTGAATTTATACTTAGAAAACAAAAATGTTATTCTTCCAAAAACATTAGTGTATTTTTTCCTAAAAAACAATTTTTTTTTGCATAGAAGAATTCGGTTTCACTGGCATTTTTAAAAATGTTGAAAATTGACCCTAAAAAAAACTATCATTCTAGTATCAACACTTTTCATTTTCAGGGTTTTTTTTGCACAATTTTTGCACAAAAATTTCGTTTTCACTGCCATTTTTAAAACATGTTCAAAATTGACCCTAAAAAAAAAAACCATCATTCCAGTATACATACTTTTCGTTTTTAGCATTGTTTTTTATGTTTTTTTTGGGATTTTTTAACCATAATTCTCGTTTCAAAATTTACTTTGTTTTAAAAAAACAATTTGTAGTTTAATGAACACACTTACATATAATGCTAAGGGTAATACATGTCTAAACACAAAAATAAATAGGGCCAGGTATATTTATATGAAGGAATCATAGGGATTTAGATAAATAAATTTTGAAGACCTATTTTTTAAATAGGTATTTATTAGGAAAGGATATTATGTAAGTCTTGAAACCAAAAAGAATAATAAATTTAATTTTTGAAATGAAGAGAAAATTTAAAGGAAAAAGAGTAATGTTTTTTTAAATTGTGTTATAATTTTTTATATTATTAGATTATTCAAGTATTAAAATTATATATATATATATCAGGATGTAGCATTTGGATGAAGGCTTTACATATCTGGGGTTTAACCTGAAGCCCAACAATTATTGCATTGAGGACTGGGATTGGTTAGTAGACAAGTTTCAAAAGAAGCTAGATGGTTGGACTTATAGATGGTTGTCTATGGGAGGAAGAATGATTATGTTAAAAGTTGTTCTTCAAAACTTAGCGGTACATTGGATGCATCTTTTTCTATTGCCAAAGAAGGCAATTAAAAAGATTCAATCCATTATGGGGCATTTCATTTGGGCTGGAACATTAACTCAAGGGAAGTATCATCTTGTTAAATGGTTGCACATTGCAAGATCCATTGAGGAAGGGGGATGGGGTATAATAGATCCATCAACCTTCAACAATGCATTGATCATAAAGAACATCTAGAGGGCAGCTACGGGCTCAGGAATATGGTCAAAGGTCATCACAAAAAAGTATATGTACAGGCAACCTTTCATTGCTTAGATTTCGGGAGGGACAAAGATGAAGTCTAATTCATCATATATTTGGAAGAGTATGATGAAAAACATTCAATGGGTGATGAGATTGGTGCGGTGGGAGGTAGGGGATGGGTCAATTATCAAGATTGGATTGGATGTAATTAAAGGTATGGGGGGGCACTCATTATCATTTGGAATCCTTCATTTGTTGCATAACAAAGAGATATTCCTTCTAAATCAGATTTTCATACATGATGATTTATGCATTGACCACCAATCTTGGAAAAGTATCAAGGATATTCAATTACCTGGGGGGGATTTCTGTGAATGGGAAGCATATATTACCAATCTGAGAAACACGGGCATCTCCCTTAATGGCCATCAGGATCACATGTCAATGGGGGGAAGCATAAAAAAGGGGCACCCTTTGGTAAAAGAAATATACAACAAAATCCCTAGGGAGGAGATGGGGAATTAGGGTACTTCCTGGATACAAAAAATATGGAAAGGGAATATTCCCAATAAGGTCAAGTGCTTTCACTGGTTGGCCATAATTGATAGAGTATTGACATGGAATAATTTACTAAACAGAGGACACATAGGGTCGGGGATATGTATCCTTTGCATGAGAAGTAATGAGGATAATGTTCATTTATTTTTGCATTGTCCATACACGCAGGCTATTTGGGAGGGGGTTTTGGACACTTTTGGTATCAATCTAGTTAAGCATTTTTCATCATTAAGAAGTTGTTTATTGATATGGTCCAAAACTCAAGATAGATATAGATTTCTCCCATTGTACCTCATTTGGGCCATATGGTGGAGTAGGAATGCTCTCATTTTTTAGAACAAAAATCTAATTATAAGGGAGGACATTATCAAAATAGCTGCATACTTCTTGGAGCTCGGTCCAACAAAAATTGATAACAAGCACAAAAGTATCATTTGGAAAGACATATGGCATAAATTTCCCGTGGGTTTCTTCGATGGAGTGAGTTGTAGGAGGAAATGTGGATGCACGACATTCATTGTCATTGAGTTAAGTAACTGCGATCACTTTTGGTGGGAAGGGGGCCAGGGCACAAACAACAATGCATAGATAGTTGCACTTTGGGGAGTGTTGATCGCAATGAAATGGCTAGGAATGGAGAGCTTATAGGTCTTTGGGGATGCAAAAGGAATTATGGACTGGACTAAAGGCTAGAATAAATTCAATCCTCTAATTTTAAATAACTGGATGAAGTGCATCAAGACGATGGTATGTACCTTCCAACACATCAATATTGATGACATTTATGACATTTGCGGGGAACAAAAATGAACAGCTGATATACTATCCAAAAGGGGCATTAGCAAGGCCCCAGGTAAGTTTTATTTCTAAGTATTCGAACAAGGGGTCAAGACAAATGCGAGAAGCATTAACTTTTCGAAGAGATAGGAGACAGTGTTGGGTAATACGGAAATGTATGGGGCATATTATTTTATAAGAAGACTTATGCATTTTGTGCATTTTTTATATTTTTGTGTGGTTTATGGTCTAAGGAGAACTGAGATTGGCCTATAAAGCTCTAGTATCTAGAACTATAAGATATGGTTATTGGAAAATGTGACAAGTAACTCTCTTTGACGTGTTTACGCTCACAGAAAATCACACTCCATGATAAATGTACTATGTGTTTTTATAATACAGAAATATTTTTTTTTCCTTAAAAAAATAGAAACAGAAATAATATATATATAATAATATATATATATATATATATATATAATTTTTAAAAACATATATTATTAAAGTTTTTGGAATTGAAATTTTTTAGTTTAAAATTTTACTCATTGAAATTTGAATTTAAATTTAGTAACTATGAAATTTTACTAATTCAAATTTAGTAACTATATAAATATAGCCAATTTTTATTGATAAAAATTTGATTTCGAACTAATTATGAATATCAACATGGAGCTCAGGAGATGCACCTTATTTTTCCTGTGTTGCACCATTTTCACTCACATTTCCCCTAAAATTAAGGGAGTTGTCTTTAGTGCTACTTTTTGGAAGTTTCTCTGGTGGATTTTTACGGTCTAATTTCTCTAGGATACAACCTAATTTCTCTAGGATCCGCAAAGAATTCATTGAAATCACAAATTTGATGGGCAAACCTTGCACAATGGAAGTGCCCTAAGGGTTTTTCAGAGTGCTGAATCTATATATAGAATCAAAAAATTAGTTTAAATAAAAGAATAGTCTTCCGATTAATCACATCCTAAAGATTAGGTCGACATTTTGAACCAACTAATGTGATTCATCCCTTACATAATTTAAATAACACAACCCATGATTTCACCACAAATTTTAAATAATTCAAATCATAATTTCACCACAATTTTTTATACCGGAATGAGAAACTCCAAAAAATCACACTAAAAACAACTCCAAAATTTAAAATCAAACAATACAGGATTCCAAACCATAAATCCACAAAATTAATTATAAAAAAATGTCGAATGTAATCTTCTTACAGGTGAATGAATTCCTCAATTCAGTACGATTGGATAACCCTGGTATATCTTTTTACAGTAGCTATCGGTCCAGAGAGACTGGACCGGAAGAAAACTCTCCACAGACATAGCCAAAGTTTTTGTGAAATTTCACGTTTAGTGTGTAAGAAAGAAATATGAATATCCAGTTTGTCCTTTCATTTCTCGATCTTATTGATCCAATCATTTGACTACCAGGATCTGATCCTGTTTGCTCCCCATGCTTTCGCACCCCAGCGTCAGTGGGGACCCAGAGCGCTGCCTTCGCGGTTGGCGTTCCTTCGTATATCTTAGGATTTGATCCCTCCACACGAAATCCAACTCTCCCTATCTCACTCAAGTGAAATGGTCAAGAAAGCACCCCGCCAGGTGTTTGGCGACTTTCAACTTTCCACCCTTTTCACCGCCTACGGGACCTTGCTTCGGAATTCTACTTTCCTTCGGAACTCTACTTTCCTGTGGGACCTAGAAATAGCTTCTTTTTAGATTACACATACTTTGAGCTTGGACCTGGAGATACTGCTAGTTAGTTGCTACAGTGCTTACTTTAGGAACTAGAGATAACGTACTACTTTACTTAATACTTAAATCCACAAAATTAATTATAAAAAAATGAAAGAATAATTTTTTTAATCCCACACGATTGATTACAAAAGTGGAGGAATAATTTTTTTTCAGAAAATCAAAATACAACATCGAAATTGACAGAACTCGATTGTTTTATTATTAAATATGAGATGGTTTGGTTAAACTAAATACTCTGCAAATGGAAAATCGGATGATTATGAACATAGTTGTTGTACTCTGCAATTCTCTTGATAATGGCGAAACAATACCTCGATAGTCGAGCAACCGACTTGGAGATTGGCCATGGATAAAGGTCTTCTCACTATTGAAGCATGAGAAAAGAATTGAAGTACGTCATTTTCTTTACGCAGTAGTTAATAAAATGCCAAGACAGATGGACAGCAATAATATTATAAAAAAAAATCTAGAGGATTGATGCTCCATTACTGGAATAACGACGGCTCTGCGAGGAAAAGTTCAATTAAGATGAACATGGAAATATCAAAAAGTACTTTGGAATCCAATGTCTCGTAACTCTCACCCACCACATAAGGTGAAACTGGGGACAATCCAGAGAATCTAAACGTAAAGTGTTATGTCTTATATTCAGTATACGTATCCCGGTGTCCTGCCTGCAGTGAAAGAGAGAAACTCGAGTTTCTTCAATGTGAGTCACCAATATTCTGAAGCAGTCGACGGAAACAGTAACATCGATAAAAAAAAAAATCTGGTTCAGTATAGTGAGTGACCGTTAGATAGCATCGAGAATATGTTTTTGGTTCAAGGATATTGAGTGAACTTCATATTTATAGGAAAATTTAGATATATCAATTTGAAGAGAATATCTTTTTTGGTTCAATGAAGTTGAGTGATCTCTATATTTATAGGAAACTAGGTAGATCAATTTGAAGGGATAGCATGGACAACATCAATTGTCGGTCAAATTAGTAAGACCTAATCCTAAGGGCATCGAAGAGATTCACCAAGGCATCAGAGGATTCTTCGAACTAGCAAGGCCTAACCCCAAGGGTATCGAGGAGATTCCTTGAACTAGCAAGCCCTAACTCCAAGGGCATCGAGGAGATTCCCCGAACTAGCAATGCCTAACCCCAAAGGTATCGAGTAAATTCCCTCCCCGAACTAGCAAAGCGTAACCCCAAGGGCATCGAGGAAATTCCCCGAAATAGCAAAGCCTAACCCCAAGGGCATTGAGGGGGTTCCCCGAACTAGCAAGGTCTAACCCAAGGGCATAGAGTAAATTCCCCAAACTAGCAAGGCTTAACCCCAAGGGCATCGAGAAAATTCCCCAAACTAGCAAGGTCTAACCCCAAGGGCATTGAGAAGATTCCTCGAACTAGTAAGGCCTAACCCCAAGGGTATCGGGTAAATTCCCCGAACTAGCAAAGCCTAACCACCTAACCCCAAGGGCATCGAGGAGATTCCCCGAACTAGCAAGCCCTAACCACCTAACCCCAAGGGCATCAAGGAGATTCCCCGAACTAGTAAGGCCTAACCCCAAGGGTATCGAGTAAATTCCCCGAACTAGCAAGGCCTAACCACCTAAGCCCAAGGGCATCAAGGAGATTCCCCGAACTAGCAAGGCCTAACCCCAAGGACATCAAGGAGATTCTCCGAACTAGCAAGGCCTAACCCCAAGGGCATCAAGTAAATTCCCCGAACTATTAAGGCCTAACCCCAAGGGCATTGAGGAGATTCCTCGAACTAGCAAGGCCTAACCCCAAGGGCATCGAGGAGATTCCCTGAACTAGCAAGGCCTAATTCCAAGGGCATCGAGGAGATTCCCTGAACTAGCAAGGCCTAACCCCAAAAGCATGGTGAGGTAAGTCGGCCAAACTAGCAAAGCCTAACCCTAAGGTCATCTAAGAGATTTAAACCTGTGACCTCTGATAAGCAATATGAACTCGACCAACTAATCTATCCCTTGGGGTTTTTTAAAAAATTATTCTACTTATTATTTGTTTTGAATTTTTTGAGCATGTTTTTTTAGTTGAAGTTGCTTAATTTTTTTTAGAAATTGGTTGAATTCACAAGTTTAAGTTGTGAAATCTCCACAATTTAAAAAATTAGATTTTTTTTTAGAGTGCTGAATCTATACATGTAGTCAAAAATCTATTTTAAATGGCAAAAGATGCCAAAAATGGTTTTGCCAAATTCAAACAAAAAATTCCATAATATATTCAATTTTTCTCATAAATTTATTGGGATTATATGTTTGACTTGTGAACTCTCCAAAATTCAAGTGATAAAATTTCTTTCAAAGCGCTAAATCCATATATGCAATCAAAAACTCATTTTATACGATTTCACCAAAAGAAATTTAAACCAAATTCATAAAATTATAAAATATATAAACACATTTCGTACCTTCATAAACTAAATCAACCAAAAGTTATTTTTGCTAAATTCCTAAAATTTCTAAAACATATAAACACCATTTCGCGCATTCAAAAACAAAACAACCAAAAATGGTTTAGCAACATTCCAACCGGAAGAACTCCAAAACTTATTTCGTGCATTCAGAAACTAAATTAACCAAAACTTGAAAAATGGTTTAGCAACATTCGAACCGGAAGAACTCCAAAACTTATTTCGTGCATTCAGAAACTAAATTAACCAAAACTTGAAAAAACCTACAGAAGTTGGAATAACTAGACAGTGCAGATTTATTTAATTTATTCCTGAATTTAGAATAGTTAGACCACACATCATGTTTCATTTGTTGCTACATGTTTGTTTCCTACTTCTACCTCAGTGTGCATTATAAGGAAAAAATATAACAGCTCAAATTTCTCAGATCATAACATTTTATTACCATATGCACCTAAATTTTCTGAAGCCCTGAAATGTTTTTACCATATACATATAAATTTTGAGCCAGACATACTAAATTTTACACCACTATAGATTGATTACTGTTTACCTGTGTACTGAGCACAGATTCATTTCAAGCTTGAAACTTTTATACACCCAAAATTTAATGCCCTCGACATATAACATATTCAAATTTAGTGCTCTCAAAATATAGCAGAGTCAGACATTTAATTTTTTCAGATGATAACAAATGTAGAAGGGTGGAGAGGTTCATTTCAATCTTGAAACTTTTATACAGCCAAAATTTAATGCCCTCAACATATAACAGACTCAAATTTAATGCTCTCAACATAGACACCCAAAAGTTATTGCCCTCACCATATAACAGACTCAAATTTAATGCTCTCAACATATAACAGACTACACTTAATTTTTTCACATGATAACAAATGTAGAATGGTGGAGAAGTTGCAGACATCACACAAATATTACAATGAAACATCAAACCAATTAAGTTTAATTTCCACAAAATTACAGAAACAAAGTTTAGGAGCTCTTGTATTAACTATTCACCCTTGTGTTAAGTGATTGTGTTTTTACTGTTAATAGGGTGTAATTATCTTGAAACTTACAAGAGTTCCTTCAAATACAATATTCTTGTAGGCCCAATACAAACAAATCGATGATACACAGATACACAGATACTTGGTTGATGGTATATTATAAAAAGACATTTATGCAGATATTTGGTTGATGGTATGCAGATATTATGCTTTCTCAAATTCCCCTCCCCTCCGTTATGTGGTATGCAGATATTATACTTTCGCAAAATGCCCCCCGTTATGTGACAGTACGCAGACACTATACATTCTCAAAATGCTCTCTGAAAATCTGAGACAGAGAGCCCGGATTTGCAAGCTACTGCAAATAATTCTACCCACATTAATCCTGCAGCTTTTGTTGCAGAAGAGATCATCAGTTGAATGCAATTTCTATCAGAGATGCTTGGTGTTCTTCTGTTGGCTATCCAGCGATTTC
Organism: Pinus taeda; assembly: GCA_000404065.3. NCBI lineage: Eukaryota > Viridiplantae > Streptophyta > Pinopsida > Pinales > Pinaceae > Pinus > Pinus taeda. Next base: position 11,336 of record APFE030303811.1, read on the forward strand.
ATGATGTTGGAGCGCCCTTGATTTCTCTTGAGATAGAAGTTGAGGAAGAGCAAGAGGAGCGTGGCGTTGGACAGGGCATCAAAGAGCCACGCACCCATTCCGTTGCAGCCTTCCCTGGTGGTGAAGTGCAGCGCAAGAAGAGCGACGTAGGCGAGCAACGTGAATGCCAAGTGCACCATCTGGCAACTGGCGGGGAGAGGAGAGGACCAGCGACCCCAACCGATGCTGCAGCAAAGGAAATACGAATAGACCACGACATAGAGGACCGTGGTGGCGAGGATGGCCACGATCTGCAGCGACTGCGAGAACTCCAGCCACGCGTAACACACGCAGACGACGGCGATGCGATGGAATACATGGAGGAAAGTGAGGGGCTTCTTGCGGAGGATCCATATGACCGTGTCGAAGAGCTGGTGGTACTTTGTGAGGTAAAAGATGTATGACCAAAAGAAGACTCTGCCGGAAGGGCGCGTGCCCAGTGGGAAACACATCACCCACTCTGCGGCGCTCTTAAAACGCCTACTCCAAATCCATCTCGTCTCCCTGATCTCCACTACCGTGGCTTCCCAGCAGCCCACGAAAATGGCCGCCGAAACCAGGACCACGCAGAGATTATGAATGGCGGGGATCGGGCCAAGAGGCAACGGCCTCTTCCTGGGTATGAGCAGAACCTTCAGAAACAGAATGAGTAGCAGATAGGAGGCAATGGCAAGAAGGGGGAAAGGCCATGTTGAGCCCCAGGCGTTATGGTCCCATCTGAAGTGAGCCACCATGGGCTGCTCTGCCAAAAAGTATCTCACTCTGCCCCTTATATCCCCACTCCATCTCCATGTGGGATCACTCATTTGTTCAAAGAAGTGCAATTCAAAACCAGGTAATGAATTACCTGAGATCGATCCCGACAAACTACATTGCCGACAGAATGGAAATGGATAAATACGAAGGCAGTCCAGAAAAATCAATTTTTCCCGAGCCCGGGGAGTATCCCAAGATATGTCAGAGCCTTAAAAGACTTGGAGTTGGAACTTGGAAGGACAGGAGGCATCGCTGCCTCGGTACAATCTAATTTACTCTGATCTATGCTACGCTATGCTATTGCAGTGCGTGTAAAGAGAACAAAAATTGTGACACCAAATTAAAGCTAAACCATGCTGGTGGGTTCAGCGAATTTACGACTGGCCTGAGTCCAGATATTTCAGGTTTCTGCGAGTCGATAGTCAAGATATTTTAAGTGGGAGTGGGACAGTGTTGAAACTTTATGCTGATTGTCATGTGGGTACTGAGGAGTATGTCTGTGTCGAACAATTCAATGAAAGCGCCTACTTTTTAAGTGAGGGTTCGACGTTCAAGGCCGTGTCTTCCATTTAATCTTGTTTTTTTTGTTTCTGTGAGTATTAAGTGTTGGTCAAATAATTTTGGAGAGTTTCCGTACGTGTCTGATTATTGAGGGTGTGGGTCAAAGAATTTCGGATAGAATGCCCATAGAGCAACATCGACGTTTTCCTTAGTGACGATGAGCAAAGCTTCACATAATGCATAATGGATTAGTGTAATATGGTGAAGTGCTTTTGTCACCCTATAGAAAATTGTGTTTTTCTAAATACGGTGATTAGGATTTTTTGAATTACATCACAAAATCAAAGATTCTGGTCATTTATTCATTGTTGGCATACTTGATGTTAAATAGTTTCAATTTTCCAAATGGGAAATTATATAATTTTGATCATTCATTGATAGAATAATTTGCCAGATTGTAAGTTTTAATAATTGTAACATTGCTAAAGAGTCCACTACGTAATCACTATACAAAAAAATATCTCTAGTCATTAGATAAATACAACTTTGAAGAGGTGACACGAGCAAGATCTTTCGCACTAGAGCTTAGAGGAGCTAACATAATTGTAATGCATGGTATTTTGTCGTTCGATTTGAGCTAGATGAGCATCCATTCTCTCCATATCTAATCGTTGGTTTTTTTGTTCACGTTTCACATCCTCAAACCTAACAAAGACAATAAACGTTTCTCCCTGCCTTCCATTAAGGGCCCTACCCAACAAGGTATTCATTTTCTAGTAGAGATATAAAGCTTGAAAGTATTGTTTTTTCCTTCTCTTAGTATGGCCAGTGGTAGGAATCCATTATCCAACATCCTCCATGAGCTCTAAATCAAAAAAATCTCACCTATCTCTGGTTGTCATAGTCTCTAGTTATTGAATTTCACTGCATGATCCTAGGGGGACGGTTGAATGGAAGGTCTCAGCAGCCTCTTGGGCTTGCTATCAGCCTCGGTTACGACCCTGAGCGCTTCGACATGACCCACTCCCCCCCGCCGCCTTCCCTACTTCTCATAAGTTGTCGTCGCATTTGAATAAATACGAAGTGCCTTCTAGGGATACCACAAAACTAGCCAAGAAAAGAGAATTGGGAGCAAGAGAAAACCAGGTAGATAAACCATAGCTAGACCAAAGGAATAATACTCTATAGCAGCTCAACGCTACTCAAAGAAGGAAGAATCCAATCGCCTAAGGAGGAAATACAGTGAAATGGGCGAGGCTTGATAAAAGAAAACAAAGCCCACAACCAACACAGATTAAAGGACCCAACAATACAACAAACCAGACTGGACAATGACTGCACCCATATAGAAATTCATCTTGTCCTGGCGATGAATCACACTTGATGGTTCGAAAATCGTCGAAAAATGAATTTTGACGTGATTATCGTCGAAAACCTGTCTCAAAAACTTGAAATGGATCACAAAAGCCTTAATTCAATAATACCCCATATTGTCAATACCATAAACTTAAGGCCAAAATTATATCTTGTAGCTAATCAAAGGGTTGGAATTACAATAGTAAATATTAAAGATTTCCAAAATTACCTGAAAATGAGAGACCATCAAGCATCGTAAAGAGGAGGTCAACACAGATCTTTGCACACCATAACTTTTGTAAGAAATGGAGCCTCAAAATTCTTCTAACTGCAACCACCTTAAGCTCCCACCACTCTCTCTTTGCCCAAAGC
>APFE030303816.1:0-13958 GCA_000404065.3 Pinus taeda
ATAAAAGGTTGGAAGGACTTCACTGTAAGGCAAGATCTGGAGGTGAGTTGTGAAGGCTCAATTCGTGGGATTTTGAACCATTCTATGTTTGTTGCATGTTTTAAGTATCATGGTTGCAATGGCATATCTTTCCTATGCTGTAATAGTAAGATACTTGTTGTAAACGCTGTGTTAGGTAAACTTCACTCGGATAGAGTCAAAGTTGACAAGGTTAAACCATGACTAGGTTAAATAATGATGGTTTTGGGGCACATGGTATTGTGCACCCATAGTATTTTGTTTGTGGTATTATATGTGTTTATGGTTGTTGTTGATTATTTTTATATTTATTCCTCTGAGTAATTATTTATGTTATGCATGGGGTTTTTTGGCGAGAGTTCCCGTTTTGAGTTTATAGTTCCGGTTTCAAAGTTTACATTGTTCAATGATGGTTTTGGGGCACATGGTATTGTGCACCTATAGTACTTTGTCGGTGGTATTATATGTAGATGGTTTTGGGGCACATGGTATTGTGCACCTGTAGTATTTTGTCCGTGGTATTATATGTAATGGAGCGTATAAAAGGTTGGAAGGACTTCAATGTAAGGCAAGATCTGGAGGTGAGTTGTGAAGGCTCAATTCGTGGGATTTTGAACCATTCTATGTTTGTTGCATGTTTTAAGTATCATGGTTGCAATGGCATATCTTTCCTATGTTGTAATAGTAAGATACTTGTTGTAAACGGTGTGTTAGGTAAACTTCACTCGGATAGAGTCAAAGTTGACGAGGTTAAACCATGACTAGGTTAAAAAATGATGGTTTTGGGGCACATGGTATTGTGCACCCATAGTAATTTGTTTGTGGTATTATATGTGTTTATGGTTGTTGTTCATTATTTTTATATTTATTCCTCTCAGTAATTATTTATGTTATGCATTAAATTTCTTAACAACTAAATATAAAAATAACGAGCAACGCGAGCACAATGTGTTTCAAAATGAAGACCTCTCGCTCTGATACCACTAGTTGGAGCGAGAGGTCTCTAGTTCCAAACACATTGGGCTCGAATTATGGTGAAGGTTGTTGTGCTCCTTGTTAATGGCGGTGTTTTTGTGGATCCGTTAACTCTAGCAATGTGTGGTGAGGGTCTTGGTGTGAGGGCAATCTTGACTCCAACACGGTGGGATAAATTGTTATTGTTGGAACGTTGAGGAAAATGGTGGGTTTTTATAAATAAAAAGAAAGTAGGAAACATAGTGGTTGAAAAGCCCTTAGAAATAAATGTTAATATTACATAGTAAAAAGTGTGAATATGCATGTTTTAAGTATCATGGTTCCAATGGCAAATCCTTGGTGAAAATTTGTAATAGTAAGATACTTGTTGTAAACGGTGAGATAATTGTTATTGTTGGAACATTGAGGGAAATGGTGAGTTTTTATAGATTAAAAACATAGGGAACAGAATGGTTGAAGAGCCCTCAGAAATAAACGTTAATATTACATAGTAAACAATGTAAACATATATTATTTTACTGGCATGAGACTATGATGAACAAGGTTATGGCAATCTACAGAATTCCAACCCTCGTTAAAATTCACCCATAATTTTGCCCAATCTATGAAATTGACAAATTTTTAAAATCTTTTTTAACTAATTTCATTAAATGTAACAAATTGATATTTTTTTTTAATCTTTTACCAAATTGGCTAAACTTGGAACTATAGTATAAAGAGCAAATTCTTTTGAAAAATAGCATGAGCCTAATTTTTTTTTTTTTTTAGCAATTTGGCAGAATTTGGTAATCATAATGTAGAGAAACTCTTTCACAAAAATAGCTAGAACCCAAATCTAAACAAAAGAAATGATCAGCATTACTCTTTTGTACTTCAAAGTGCTAGACAACAATCTATTTCACCCGCTTAACAATGGTTGAATTTGAGAGGCCTAATTTCTTGTACTTGGGCCCCTTAGATTTACAAGCTGTTGCAAAAATAAAGATTCTGAATCAAATATTGTAAGGCACATTCGGTAGATACCACACTGTGATTTTGAGCGTATTTGTTTTGAACTGCAACAACCTCCATTATTTGATTTGTTTAAACATAGCTAAAAATTTATTTACTCTACATAATAGGTCCCTGTCTCTAAAACTTCAAAGAGCTTAGCGAAACAACCATTAAAATGAAAACAATTAAGGCAAGATTGTTGGGCTTCTACAGTTAAAAAAAAACAAAAACAGAGCCTTCAATCCAATGCTAAACAAGGAGGAAAACAAGTGGGGGGTATGCACTGTAGCCTCTCTTTCTGATTCTGCGTTCAGTGATCCACCCATTGGGCAGCCATTGTGGCGATTCAAATGACATGAAAGACTTCCGTAGTTTAGATGAAGTAGTCGTACCAGGCAACTGTTAACTTGCTCTCCAATGGTCTTAGCTTCAGATTTTGACGTTGTTCATTCTCAGCTCTGTCAAGTTTGGTTTCCTCATGAGAAGGCTAAGGCAACTTGGCATCCACATTGTTTTCTGACTCAATTTTAGAAGGATTTTCACATGAAATGCGTTTATTCTGTTGGGTGTCGAGGATTTCCGTAGTGGAGGATCCAATGCAGATCGTATTCGAATGGATTTACAGTGTTAAAATGTTAAAATACTCTACAGAATGCAAATTTGATTGGCACGGTACTCCGAATGAAATCTTTGGCACGGTACAGACTAAAAGACATGTCATGTGAAAATACGTCGGAAATTCAGTCGGAAAACAACGTGGATTTGAAGTCGCTTTCGCCTTCTCATGAGGAAACCAAACCTGACAGAGCTGAGAATAAAGCTCCTGCTGTTCACCCTGATGAACAACCCTCAAAATCTGAAGCTCGGACAACTGGAGAGCAAGTTAACAGATATCCTGATACGACTACTTCCTTTGAACTCGGAAAGCCTTTTTTGTTAATTGAATCGCCACAATGGCTGCCCAAAGAATGCATCACTGAACTCAGAATTTGAAAGGGAGGCTACAGTGCACGCAATGCATATAATGTACTTTGTTCTTTTCCGTGTTTAGCATTGTGATATTCAACCACTGTTTAGCTCGTGAAATAGATTGTCGTCTAGAATGGATCATTTCTTTTGCTTAGATTAGGGTTCCAGTTATTTTTGTGAAAGAGTTTGATCTTTACATAATAGTTATCGAATTCCGCCAATTTTGCTTAAAAAAAAAACTAGAAAGTAAAAAATTTGCTCTTTATATCATAGTTACCAAATTTGCTCTATAAAAAAAACTAGAAAGTAACACTGTGACTTTGTGCCAAGACACCGTTTCGCTAGTATGTTATCTTGTAACCAATTTTTGAGGGTCCGGCGACTTTGTCATTTTGTACTCACCACCAAGGTTCTAGTCCTGGCTTCATGTATTTGGGGCTAATTACATGTCATTTGTATTGTTGGCTAGAATCAAGTCATTATACGTCATGCAGAGTTCTGCCCAGAATCATAATCTGCATGTTTGAACCATGATTGTGGACGCCATTCAGAATTCCACCAATGCTTAAACCATGACAGTATTTGCTCAGTTCCAATTGTACCTCAGTCTGCTCCACTTATATCAAGCTTTCGTGACTCGGTCGCATCACACAGTACATTTGCTTCCATGATGTCAGATACCATGACAAGGCACTTAGCTGGTAATTCTGACTTGCTTGTTCACAGCAACCATACAGCTTTTCTTTCCAACCCGTTCCCCACGGTTCCAATTGTTCCTCAGTCTGGTACACTTATATCAGAGTACATTTGCTTCCATGACGTCAGATACCATGACAAAGCACTTAGCTGGTACTTATGATTTGCCTTTTCGCAATAAACATACTGCTCGTTTGCCTTCCTACCCTCGCCCTATGTTGCCTTCATTCCTCAACTATATCACAGAGTGCAGTTAACCCAGAGACCATTTCGACTGGTTTTGATGATCTAGGAAGGATGCCCACACATTTTCAATCGCTTTTGGATGCTGCAGAAGGATCTGAGGCCCATATATTAACTGAGGAGAAACCTACTGAATCAAGCAAGAGGAAAAGGAAGCCTTTTATATTCACTAAGGAGAAGCCTACTGGTTCAAGCAAGACGGAAAGGAAGCCTTCTTTGGATCTGAAACTGTAAAACGCATGTAAAGGGAACATTTTCTTCATTCTTTTTTTGTTTCCTCGGGATTTGAGGATAAATTTGCAGTCACCATTTGAAAGTAATAATGGTAATACTGTGCTAAATTATAATTTTGCCACTTTATTGGTCAATGACAAAAATGGCAACAATTCCCTTATAATTGGATGGTATAGTCCAGAATTCTAAAGAGCCACCCAGTATTTAGGAGATTCAACTATTTAACTATTTTGCACATTTAGCTAATATGTCAGTGACAATTCTTTAATTTCACATTTACTCATTACTACATCTAAGGCACTTTGATTTGTTTTCCACAGAACTGAGAACTCTGTGGAAACCCTCAATTTGAGCGTTTAGAGGATTCGGAAGAATTGCATAAAATTCATGAATTACATGTAATCGAATTCATGAATGAAATGTTTGTAGAAATGAGAACTCTGTGGAAACCCTGACCTGGAGCTTTGGAAGAATCACATGTAACAGAATTGACGTGTGGGTCACTTCTATTCTGATTTGAAGTTAAAGATACTTCCATCAAGTGATGTCCGCATCTGTGTCTAGTTTCTGTATTTGCGAAGGGTTAATCCAGATGATGTATTGTCCAGATGTCCCGCACCTAAGCGGTGGAAAACAAATCAAATTCTTTAATTTCACATTTACTCATTACTACATTTACTCATTACTACATCATGAATTTGATAGCTAGAGGCCCAGGTCTAGTTTTGGGCACTTATTATTTCATCAAAACTCCAACTTCTGCCTTTACACTTCTGTACAGTCAAATTCCACATGCAACATATAATCTAAACACTGGTTTAATATATTGTCAAGTAGAGCATAACATATAACATAGGATGCCTGTGTTGGATGCTACACCAGCCTTGACACGTCACTGTGTGTATCAGTATTGCATCACCACATATTACTCTCATAATAATCATATATATCATCATATATATTCAATTATTGATGAATGGATTCTCAAAAGTGTCTAGACCTTTGTATTGTGGGTATGCTTACTTGATAGTGGTATTTGATATATGGGTTTTAATTTATTATAATTTATATAATATGTAATATTGGGTGGATTAATTACTTAAATATGTTTTAAGTTTTGAAGTTATTTTTAATTATGAATGGAGATTCTTTTGAATAATATCTAGGTTTTGAATAATGTGCATAATTTATACCTTTTGTAGCCACTATGAGAGGAAAACCAATTACATATTTTCTAACTATAAATGCAATGAATAGAAACTGTTTTGAACAATATATTAGTAAGCTATATTTATGTAGTTACCATGAGAGGAAAATCAATTACATACTTTTAGGGTAATAACTTTCATATGAGGAAACATATCAGGTATGGGAAGACAAAATAATCACATGGTAAGAATTGAAGTGAGAAAATAATCACAAAACCAACTTAATTTCTAGTGGGAATATAATATCTTGTTTAGAAGTAGACTTTATGGCTCTAATACCTTCCATGTTTAGCTGCCCATAGGGTACACCAAATGCATGCAATCAGAAATTATTTAAAAATACATTTCTAAGCTAGAGCTCTATGCTTATTTCCTTATTACAATAATGCAGATTTAGAACATTCCTAATGAGCTAAGTTAATACCTTAATCGGTTGGAACATTCCTACTAAGTCCTACTAAGTCTATCTATGCACACTCAGCTGCAAGCAACAATACTATTAATTGGTCTCCTCCTGATAGAAAAAGCAGCACTTCGTTCTTAGTTCTGAAATGATGTAGTGTCATGGGTTCATAATAAAACTGTAAATAAACACACAATTGTGATGGTCAGATATAATAATATAATTCTCAACTACATTAATAGGAACTCTTAACTTAACTTTTAAATATTAGAAATCACTAATAAGTTGAAATTCTCAATGGTGCCTAGTTCAAATATGCTCTTTTGTTACTTGACATTTTTTTTGAAATTTTGCTATATAAAGGTATTTAAAAATAAAACACAAGCACTGCATCCTAGGCCTTAGGAGGAGAACAATACCTTATAAGTCTTTCCACTCCTTCTGACTCTTACTTCATAGCCCCACCCTTCTGGGAGCCAATAAGGTCTATGCTCATTCCTTTCTGCCATGTGTTTGGCATGTACCATGCAGTGTTATAAAATTTAATTTCCCAAAGTATTTTGGCATTTCATTTATTTTTATAGTCATTTGATTCATTTAATATAAAAAAAGTGCCCCTTCCATGGAATTAATTGGAAGGGGCACTTTTTTTATATTAAATTAATCAAATCACTATAAAAATAAATGAAATGCCAAAATACATTGGGAAATTAAATTTTATAACACTGCATGGTACAAGCCAAACACATGGCAGAAAGGAATGAGCAGAGGCCTTATTGGCTCCCAGAAGGGTGGGGCTATGAAGTACCAATTACAAGGAGTGGAAAGAATGATAAGGTATTGTTCTCCTCCTAACTCCAAGGATGTAGTGCTTGTGTTTTATTTTTAAATACCTTTATATAACAAAATTTCAAAAAAAATGTCAAGTAACAAAATAGCATATTTGAACTAGGCACCATTGAGAATTTCAACTTATTAGTGATTTCTAATATTTAAAAGTTAAGTTAAGAGTTCCTATTAATGTAGTTGAGAATTATATTATTATATCTGACCATCACAATGGTGTGTTTATTTACAGTGTTATTATGAACCCATGACACAGCATCATTTCATATCTAAGAATGAAGTGTTGCTTTTTCTATCAGGAGGAGACCAATTAATAGTATCTTTGCTTGCAGCTGAGTGCATAGATAGACTTAGTAGGAATGTTCCAACAGATTAGGGTATTAACTTAGCTCATTAGGAATGTTCTAAATCTGCATTATTGTAATAAGGAAGTAAACATAGAGCTCTAGTTTAGAAATGTATTTTTAAATAATTTCTGATTGCATGCATTTGATGTACCCTATGGGCAGCTAAACATGGAAGGTATTAGAGCCATAAAGTCTACTTCTAAACAAGATATTATATTCCCACTAGAAATTAAGTTGGTTTTGTGATTATTTTCTCACTTCAATTCTTACCATGTGATTATTATGTCTTCCCATACCTGATATGTTTCCTCATATGAAAGTTATTACCCTAAAAGTATGTAATTGATTTTCCTCTCATAGTAACTACATAAATGATAGCTTACTAATATATTGTTCAAAAGAGTTTCTATTCATTGCATTTATAGTTCGAAAATATGTAATTGTTTTTCCTCTCATAGTGGCTACAAAAGGTATAAATTATGCACATTATTCAAAACCTAGATATTATTCAAAAGAATCTCCATTCATAATTAAAAATAACTTCAAAACTTAAAACATATTTAAGTAATTAATCCACCCAATATTACCTATTATATAGATTATAATAAATTAAAACCCATATATCAAATACCACTATCAAATAAACATACCCACAATACAAAGGTCTAAACACAAAGGTCTAAACACGTTTGAGAATCCATTCATCAATACTTGAATATATATGATGATATATATGATGATTATGAGAGTAATAAGTGGTGATGCAATACTCATACACATAGTGACGTGTCAAGGCTGATGTAGCATCCAACACTGGCATCCTATGTTATATGTTATACTCTACTTGACAATATATTAAACCAATGTTTAGATTATATGTTACATGTGGAATTTGACTGTACAGAAGTGTAAAGGCAGAAGTTGGAGTTTTGATGAAATAATAAGTGCCCAAAACTAGACCTGGGCCTCTAGCTATCAAATTCATGATGTAGGAAAGAGTAAATATAGTAATGAGTAAATGTGAAATTAAAGAATTTGATTTGTTTTCCACCGCTTAGGTGAGGGACATGTGGACAATACATCATCTGGAAACCCTCAATTAAGGCTTGCATTGATTCGTTTCCCACGGCAAATTCTTTCTCACCAAATACAAAGTCTAGTTTTATGTGATTCAGTATGAGGGAAAAGTTTCGATGCATTGATTTGTTTTCCACTGCAACTTTTTCCTGACCAAATATAGCTAGTCTAGTTTTATGTGATTCAATGTAGCATAAAAATTATTTTAGGCCTAATTAAAACATAATTTATCTGGTGCATTGGGCTATGTTAGATGTATTTTTGCATTGAACATTTAATGTGATCTTTTGAGATTTCACTTGATTGTGGAGAATAATTCATCTTGGTTTTACTCAATAGTTTCTATATTTGGATTTTCAAATCTATTTATTCTAGGAGATATTGAAGTCTAAGTGTATTTATATTTATTTGTCAAATCTAAAGTGAATTTATTATCCTCTCCATCTAGGTTCAATTTCAGTAAGTGACTCTTTGAGTTTATGACTTTGAGCCTCATTGTTATAGGATAGAGAATAAATTAATTGACTTAGCTAACAAGGTTTGAAGTCTTCACTAGAAATACTCATTATGAGCTCAACATGTCAGATGCAAAAATTGAACCCAAGTGGAAAGGACAACAACATCTAAATCCAATTGACCACAAACATTGACAACTTGACCTTCACACATGAAAGAGTCATTCTCAAAAGCAATGGCCTCTATCAAAACCTAGAATATTTACATGATTGTCTTTGAAACTCGGATACCAAATAAAAGTTTGCATAAATTATTATAGGCACAAGTTATTGATTACAATTAAATTCTCATAACACGGTCAAAAAATGATCTCTGAAAAATGACATGGAAGATCACAAAAAATATAATGAAATTAATGACATAGAAGATCACAAAGAATATAATGATTCTCAAAAACAACTGCCTCTATGAAAACCTAAAATATTTACATGATTGTCTTTGAAACTAGGATACCAAACAAAATTTTTTGTAAATTATTATAGGCACAAGTTATTGATTACTATTAAATTCTTGTAACACAGTCAAAAAATGATCTCAGCAAAATTACATGGAAAATCACAAAGAATATAATGAAATTAATGGCATAGAATAGAATATAATGAAATTAAAAGTGATGCAAAAGAAAACTGGGACGCAAAAAAAACTTGAACACTTCAAACAAGGACAAGAAAAGTCTTCTAACAAGGACAAGAAATTTTTTTTTTCATAAATTATTATAGGCACAAGTTATTGATTACAATTAAATTCTCATAACACAGTCAAAAAATGATCTCAGAAAAATGACATGGAAGATCACAAACAATATAATGAATTAATGGCATAGAAGATCACAAAGAATATAGTGCAATTAAAAGTGGTGCAAAAAAAAATTCTCGGATGCAAAAAAAACCTGGAGCACTTCAAACAAGGACAAGAAAAGTCATTGCGCCTTTTTTGAACAAGGATCCAAAAACTCAACTAACCATCCAAACATACACCAAGTTTGTCTTTCCATTATAAAGCATCATTACCAATACACAAAAAAATATATTATTAAGAATTGTCAAAAACAAACTACAATGACAATCATTATATTAGAAAAATAAATAAATATTACAATTGTACAGTTAATTAAACAAGTTATTTACGAAATCCTTAAACAAGCACACAAATCTATGTTCAGTATTCAAACGTTCAAAACATGCATTTTGTTATGATCAATCTAAATTATTTTGATTTTTTTAAGTAATCATAGTAACTATACAAATTCTCACTAGAAAACTACATGTTATATCTATATTCACAATTTATTTAAATACCTCAAAATACATCTCCACTCCCATGAGAACAAATCCAATATTGGAAAACAAATGCCCTTTACATAAGGAACTTCTTTAAAAGGTAATTCATAAAAAAATATTCGCAAATGGGAAACAAAATATCACATATTGAAGAGCCTCATGACAATATTACCATGTTTCTTATCTTTATAAAAAAAAAATAAGAAAAAAATAATTTCCAAAACAAAATCCAAGATGATGTGGAATGCAACACATTCACAAAGAATATGTTGTTTGTTATGTAGAAATTATGGTGTAGAATTGCAACTACTCATGAAATTTTAATCAAATCACAAGACACAATCTTACTCTACTCCTTTGTAAAATTCAATTCACAATTTAGAACCACAAGCGGAAACATGTATAAGGAAAACACACATACATACCGTATTTTTCGAGTAGAAAGCAATTGTTAAAAAACACTTATATTTTCTTGCATGAATCTGATGTGAATAAAGAAGTATTACAATTGCTTGCTCGCTCTAAGTACAACTTGCAAGTGAATAACCTATCTCTCTGCTCACTCAGAAGCTCTGACCCAAACTTAGTCAATTTGTTCATCTGCTTGAGCCCCTATTTCCTTGTGCAATTCCTTTAGAAATTAGGCCCCTATTATTTAGTAAAATCCTCAAATTGATTGTGCGATTCCCAAGGTCAACTCGAGAACTCGAATTCTTTGCATGCACTAGCTATTTTGGGTTGATTGATTGGTTAACTCGATGGACACTGAGTTTGACTCAAGTCCCATTGAACAACTAACCTTCCACTAGTTCCTCTAACAATTAGAACTAGTTTAAGTGAAGACAACTTGAAATAACTAACCTTGATTGCGACAAATTAGCAAACACACATGCTTAACTCAACTCTAACTCCTATAACTCAAATTTATTGATCTAACTCACTCACAAGAGCCATGTCACCTATGCTAACTGCATCCAAGTTGTCTTCTAATGTGGAAATTCATTTTTTCTCAATTTAATCAAAGACAAACTCAAATTGAGAATTTCTTGCTGCATTTTTCAACTCTCTCTCTTCACAAGAAAGGGATTATCAACCACCTCTATCCTACACCCATGGAACTCGAACTTCCCTCTTGACAAGGCCTTTTTCAAAATGTCAGCATCTTGTTCCTCTCTCAAAAAATATTGTAGCAAGATTATCCACCTCTGCACACAGTCCTATAAATGGTGATACCAAATATCTATATGCTTGGATCGATCGTGAAATACATGATTCTTGGAGAGATTGATGTAAATTTGATTATCACATTAGATCATAGTTGGATCCGTCATCTAGCCAAATAGTCCCACAAGTATCTTTCTCATATTACCCCACATGATGCTTGACTTGCAGCCATGTATTTAGCTTCTGCTGAGCTAAGCGCCAAAAACCTTTGGTTCTTGTTGTACCATGAAATAGTTGTAGACACAACATTGAAAATTCCACCTGATGTATTATTTTAGTTTGATGGACTCCTTTCCCAATTTGCATCTATGAAGCCACACAGATTCACTGCCTTTATCTCTCTGTACCATAATCCAAACTGGGTAGTGCCTCTAAGGTACCATAAAACATGCTTAGTTTCCTTCCAAAATAATTTGGTTGGCCTAACCATAGCTTTTCTCAACTCATTGAATGCACATCACATATCTCATCGTGTGCTCACAAGGTACATTAGTGAACCCATTAGCTAGCGATAAATAGTAGCATCCACTTCCTCACCTGAAGTGGCATCCTCCTTCCTCGAGTTGGTCACTAGTTCCCCATCACCTTTCCATACTTCCAACCCAAGGAAGTAGTGCATGATACCCATGTCCTTTATTTTAAATTCTCTTGCAAGGTCCTCCTTGCAAGATCTAATCAACTGCTCATTACTAGTTAAAATCAAATCATCAACATATAAGACAATAATAGGCAATTTAGCTTCTACCAAGATGAATAAAGAAGTATTACAATTGCTTGCTCGCTGTGAGCACAACTTGAAAGTGAATAACCTATCTTTCTACTCATTCAGAAGCTTTGACCCAAACTTAGTCAATTTCTTCCTCTTCTTGAGCCCCTATTTCCTTACGTAATTCCTTGATAAATTAGGGCCCTATTATTTACTAAAATCCTCAAATTGATTGTGAAATTCCCAAGGTTGATCATCTGATTGCATGCAACACTTGTACACTACTTACTAGTCTACGCTTGATGTTACATTGCCTTAGAATCTCCACCACAACTGGAGAACTCGAATTCTCTCCATGCACTAGCTATTTTGGGTTGATTAATCAGTTAACTAGATGAACATTGAGTTTAACTGAAGTCCCATTAAACAAATAACCTTCCACTAGTTCCTCCAATTGTTAGAACTTGTTTAAGTGAAGAAAACTTGAAATAACTAACCTTGATTGCTAAAAATTAACAATCACACATGCTTAACTGAACTTTAACTCTTCTAACTCAAATTTATTGATCTAACTAAGTGACAAGAACCATGTCACCTCTATTAATTGCATCCAAGTTGTCTTCTAATGTGGAAATTCATTTTTTCTCAATTTAATCAAAGGAAAAATCAAATTGAGAATTTCACACTGCATTTTTCAACGCTCCCTCTCAGCAAGAAAGGGATTATCAACCACCTCTATTCTACACTTGTGGAACTCAAACTTCCCTCTTGACAAGGCCTTTCTCATAATTTTATCATTTTGTTCCTCTTTCAAAATGTATTGTAGCAAAATTATGTGCCTCTGCACACAATCTTGTGAATGGTGATACTAAATATCTATATGCTTGGATCGATTGTGAAATACATGATTCTTGTAGAGCTTGATGAAAATTTGATTATCACATTAGATCATAGTTTGATCCATCATCTAGCCAAATAATCCCACAAGTATGTTTCTCATATTGGCTCCAATGATGCTTGAATTACAGCCATGTATTCAGTTTCTTGCGAGCTGAGCGGCACAAATATTTGCTTCTTGTTGTACCACGAAATAGTTGCAGACCCAACACTAAAAATTCCACTTGATGTATTATTTGAGTTTGATGGACTCCCCACCCAATTTGAATCTGTGAAGCCACACAACTTCATTCCCTTTATCTCTTTGTACCATAGTCCAAATTGGGTTGTGCCTCTGAGGTACCATAAAACATGCTTAGTTTCCTTCCAAAATAATTTGGGTGTCCTAACCATAGCTTTGCTCAACTCATTGAATGCACATCACATATCTCATCGTGTGTTCACAAGGTACATTAGTGAACCCACTAGCTACCAATAAACAATAGCATCCACTTCCTCACCTGAAGTGGCATCCTCCTTCCTCCAGTTGGTCACTAGAGGTGTCTCCATGGGTTTGCAACTCTCCATGTAGAACTTATGTAGTATCTCATTTACATACTTTCCCTAACAGACAAACAGTTCCCCATCGCCTTGCCATACTTCCAACCCAAGGAAGTAGTGCATGACACCCATGTACTTCATTTCAAATTCTCTTACAAGGTCCTCCTTGCAATATCTGATCAGTTGCTCATCACTAGTTAAAATCAAATCATCAACGTATAAGACAATAATAAGCAATTTAGCTTCTACCAAGATGTGATATAGCTTTTTGGTGAGCTCCAATATTGTAGCAATAATGCTAAAACTCCTGAGGCTTCCTGTCTCTCATTTTATCAACCCGATTGTTCGTACAAACTTGGAAGCGACGGTGCTATATGCACAAGTACTAGCTCTTGTCGCAGCTGTCACTTGATCAGCTGGCACAAGTCCGCTAGGGCTCAAGCCAACTTCTATAGGCTCACAGAAGAAGCTTTATCAATGATGGATGAAAGCTAGCTCAAAGGAGACTAAGCTAATAGACAAAAATGAACTAAAAGTAAATCAAAGCATGTAAACCTAGGAAACCCTAATTTAACTAGTCTAATCTCTATAAAGCAATGAAGATGAGTAATACTTCTACCAATGCTGCTACTACCTCTAATGAGTGGAAATGCATGGATCTAAACTACTTACATTATAAAAGACATGTTTTTTTACTTTTCATTAAGTAGGTGAAATATTTGTGATTTTGTGCGTATTAGGGTTTGATTGTGCAGTTTGAATGAAGGAGGGAGGAAAGCGTGGGAC